>VDFB02069862.1:0-15290 GCA_007258455.2 Sequoia sempervirens | reverse complement strand
ATAATAATGATGTTTAATTATTTAAATAGGATATGTGTTAAAATAATTATAGCTTAATCATAGATGAAGGGAATCATTTTTTTTAAAATAAAGGCTAATTTAATCCTTATTCAAGATTAAGCAATAGAATTAGAGTATTCAACTAATTGTTTAGAGGACTTTATTTATCAACTGTTGATCATAATAAGATATGTGTCTGAGGAAAGAAATGTAATTATTGGTTTTGACTCCTTAAGTGGTCAACATGCTTAACTCACTATTAGGTATATTCATTTTGGAATATAATCGATTTCAAGTAGAGATAAGAGTAAGTTGATTTATTTAAATGCTAAGTTGAAATCAGGACTGGAATCATTTAATCTGAATGTTTATTTCTCAAGATGCTTACTTATAGAATATGATTGCGGAACTGAGAGTAAAGGATGAACCTTTTTAATTAACCTCAATGTTTTATAAATCGAGTGTTTTATCTTTAGTATGTGATCATGAAACTTAGGGAGAACGGTTGATTTAAATTTTAACCAGAAAGTTGCATCATTAAAGTGTTTGATTATGAATATGGTTGTAAAATTTAGAGTAAATGATTGTTCTTTATATAATTCAATGTTGTGAAAGGAAATGGGATCAATCGATTGGATGAATGCAAGTCATGAAATCTGTGTTTGAATGGATTTAAGAAATCCGAACATTAGATTACCTATGTGTCTGAAATGTTTTCAATGTTAATTGCTCGCCTTCGATGTTGTGGAAGGAGAGTGAATGTTTTGTGAATCTTCCTGTTATGGGCTCATTTATTGGTATGGCTGGTTTACGTGAGTTTATATGATTGTTGGCTTTAAGTCATTTCTTGTTGATCATGTAAGTCTTCCAGCAGTGTTTTCTTGAGATGATGCTATGTCTCTTATGTTTTGCTTTGGCTATCTTGGTTTATGTGTGAGTTAAGCTCAAGTGGTTACCTGGTTCTTTGAACGAGTTGTGTGACCTTGTGATTCATGGTTGAGTTGAGTTATCAGTTGTTATGTGGGTTTCAATTATGTTAGTCAACCTTGTGTTAGCCTTGGGTAGTGCACGTTTTGGTTTCAAGTTTTGTACATCCGTAGGGATGTGTTACCTGCTGAGGTGTTTGTTTAGTTGTGATAAGTGTTAGTGCATCGTCTACCCTTGGCATGTGGTTGAGTTTTGTGTTGTCGATAGGGGAGTGGCTTTCAACGAGCGCTGGGCCCAAAGTGGTACCAGGATAACTCATGTGAGAGTCAGTTAATTAAGTGAAAATTAAATTAACTTACTAGGGAGAGAGTAGCTTTGAACATTAATAAGATAATTTAGCCTCGCTCGTTGGCTCAAGGGCTTGTACGAGACTTGAGATGAGTTGGGAAGGCCTGGAATGGCAAGATCGTTATCTCGTCTTTACGAGAGATAATCGATTCCGCTCTGGTATGCATGTGGGGCCGGGAGTCGGTTGAGGTTTCGAGGATATCCCTAGAGGGGGGCCGGAACCTAGGAAGACTAGCCAGGAGATCCCATGCAACCTTTGCGATGACAGTCCTCCTATGACAGCAGTCGGTATGGTGTTGTACCGTTGGTTTATTTTGTGCAGTGATGGTACTCGATTTTGTATTCTGGAAGCATTGTAACCATTGTGTTAAGTAATGTGGGTTTAGTTCTTGTTTCAGTTCAGTGTGCTAGCTTGTGTCTAGAGGTAGATGGTCTTGTCTAGGAAGTCCTTGTTACTATCTCCTAGCACGGAGGGAGTGGGGCCTTTGGGTTCCACGTGGTCGGGTGGCGTGCATCTTTCCGTTGGTTCTTCTTCATGTTCGTGTTCGTGATTTCCAAATGTATGTTTCTACGTAACCAGTTTCTTTCTCTGCATTGTCTCTCGGCCCACATGTATTTATTACCGCCAGCTTGTTCGAGGTGGAACTGCAATATGTAAAGTATTTGTTGGAATTGCCTCATTCAGGGAATGAGTGTTGTAACCTTATTGTTTAAATGTTAAATTGGAATCTGGACGTATTTGATATCTTTGTTGTAATTTATCTTGCATGGAATGTATGTTGTCTCATTTCCTTAAGTGCTTAATGTTCCAGTTTATGTTAATGTTTTTGATGTTGGGTTTTTAAGTGATCTTTTTCTCGTGGCCTTAGAGGTTGTTGGCAATATGTATTCACCTTGCATGTTTTTTGTAATTTCTAAACAATTTTTTTTTGGTAATGCTTATAGCTAACTGAAATCAAAGGCGTATGTAAGTAATATAACGTTAAATGTACCTAAATAGAAGACTTTCTACTAAGGCCTTATTTAAAACTACAACACATATCATGATCAACATTCAAACTAGTTGTGTTCTTATCATTCTTGTAACCAACATGGCTAGGTTTATATTGTTCTTCTATTTGTTGCTCTTTCATAAAAATATGAACTCATAAATAACCTATATTTTATCTCGAATACTTTAGATAAATATTTTGTATTTTCCATATTCTCTAACTTCTTATCTCTATTTAACAAAATGTTCCACCAACGCAATATCAAGAGGAGAAAACAATAAAGTATAGCTTAAACTGACGTAGGTGATAAGATTTTTTTTATTAAAGTTGGGAAGGGACCAACTTTGTTAGTAAACATAAGTTGGAAGTATATTCTAATTGTATCCATATTTATTATTCTTTTCATAGGACATCAAGAGTACCTTGGTTAGTGATAAGGTACCAAGATTGGAGTAGATTAAGAGGAATCAGATGTACTTGTGGATAGATTCATCTAACAAAAATTTCTCTACTCCAAGTCTAACATATTTGAAGTTAATCTCCCTTTAAGATAGGATTATATGGGGCTTAGAGTTGGTATTAGATTTCACTCTTCTCATGCATCGACTCACACCACGCATGTCCTAATGCTCCTTTCTAGTTGAGGGCTCACAAGAAATGTAACTTATTTTGTTATTCCTCTTCAAATAATAGAGTTATATGTTGTTCCATGAAGTCTTGTGGCTTGACTTGTAGCATACAACATTTTCACTGATAAGTGGTATGGTCTATGTACTATTATGGTAAAGATTTCATACTTACACAAGGTCTTGGTACAGTGATATGATACCATTAGGATTTGATACCTAGACATTCTGTAAAGGTTTAGAATGTGTGTATTGTGCCCAATACAATCATGTTGTCGTGGTGTATCATCCTTAAGTGTACACTTGTATTTGTGTGTATTTGATGCATGAAATAATGTGGTGGGAATTATTGTGTGATTTTGGCTAGGTGTGGGGTGAATAGTTGTCATGAATTTGATATAAATGTGTTGTGCCTTGACTTTGATTGGTAGTTCTTTATCTAGGCTTATGGTTTTGAAGGAAAGGGATTTTCTCTAATCAGAGGTGAACATTGTCTCCTCAATTATTAAAAATGCTTGGAGGGATAAACTTGTAGATTCCAATTGAAAAAAAAATTCTTATCAAGTACTTTATTTTGAAATCACTTATCTATGTGACAATTGACCAATGACCTATGACCTAATGCAATAATATGATATTAGAAGGCTATAATTCTTAAACCATTATATAACTGATTATATTAAGATGTACCCATTGTGTACTCAATGTAATGAATTTAATAATCTACCATTTTGATTCTTAATGAATATTAGTGGTGTCTACTATGAAGAACAAAGTCACTTTCAATCAAGATTTATGTTCAGCATAGAATTGGATTGAAGAATTCGCTCATGTCCATAAGGAAAGCATTTTCTGTAAAAAACATATCAGAAGAGAAAAGTCACCTGAGAAGGATCTTGGATGCAAGGAGTGAGTAATTAGACTCTAGGAAGGTTTGAAATCCAAATACCTTGGGACCCATCCTCTTTCTCCATTAGAGCTATCACTGGCACAAACTTGGAAAATGAAGAAAAGCCCATGAAGATGAAATTGGATTTCAAAAGAAAATGAACATCAATGGGTCCATGGGGTTAGTCGCCACGAAAATTTATCTATGAAAGATTATTAAAAGCACTCAAATTTTACATATGCCCTAGCAACCCATTGATTAGAATCTAAAGAGATTTAAAATTTAGAAAGCATGGGGAAGTGCCATAGTAAGGAAACAAATCCAATGAAAAATAAGTAGAATTTAGATCTAGATTTGAGAAATAAGAAGGCAACAAGAGAGATAAAGTCATCTGAGGATTTCATATGCATTTAACATTTAAAATAGATCAAAATACAGAGATGTTAGGACCCACTCCATTGCACTCATCAGTATTAGAAACTAAAAACCTTCAGGAAAGCTATTTGAGAGAGAATTGTATGTGTGAAGAAACTGAAAACTAGTTAGAGGTGTATGGATTATTAAGCTTACGATGTGTATATTTTGATGTGTAGACATGGGTGTTGAAGGTTTATATCCACTGCAAAGGATGTAAGATGAAAGTTAAGAAGGTCCTTCAAAGCATCGAAGGTAGTTATTTCAACTAAGTTTGTTTATTTTGTGTATAAGCATTACTTTTGAGGCCTAGAAGTAAACAATTAGGAAAATAGCTAAAGAATTATATGTTAATTTAATGGTTAAAACCCTTCACAGCCTTGAAAATGGTGATGACCATGTCTAAAATTTTAGTTAAATGATTCAGAAGAGTTTATTATGTGAGGGAAAAAATACTTCCATAGGCAGTCGTGAGATGATAATATAGGGACAAGATGCCAATGACTATCCAAACAAACTTAAAGATGTCTAATTCAATTGACATTTAATGGTGAGTTAAGACCCAATGGATTGAATGAACTATACAGTTATGATGGGTTATAATGTATGGGATGGAATCCATGCTCTGATGCATTTTAGGGGCTAGATAACCATTGCCTACATATAGTGGGAGCTTTCATCAGAAACAAATCTCAGTGCATCAAAAGACAAGTTTTTCTTTTTTTGGGTATCCTCAGAGGTATCCTCGTGACTCAAGCCCAGTGGGTTCCCTTTACAGGGTGAGCTTGAGGTGAGACTAATCCTTTGGGGCCATGGGGTAACCAATGTAGCCCCCTAACATCCGCAACAGGGTGATTTCTGGGCTAGAGAGAGTTGAACCCAAGACCTTGAGGAACAAACCCAAGACTCAAACCAACTCCTCTAACCCATGGGGGCACATCAAAAAACAAGTTTTATTTGCTAGAAAATAGTTGGATAAATATGAGTGAGTGGCTTTCAAAAAAAAATTTAAATTGAAAAACAATTGGATATATATGAGTGAATTGTAAGAGTTTTTCAATATATTTTTGCATGGATAAATATGAATGAGTTGTAACAAATTTTTAAAGGATTCTTTCATGGATAAATATGAGTGAGTTGTAGAAACTTTTCAGAAGTTTTCTCCATTATTTTCTAGCAACTTTCCTATTCATCTATGCATTGACACTTCCACCCTTAATCATCACACCAAATTGTCTATAAATATAGTTGCAATCATTAATTAATGTGGAAAAGAACTCTTGGAGACAAAGGAAACTTTTTAGTAACTTTCTAAAACCATCTTTCTCAACAAGTTTTTTATTTTGTTTGTTGTGATCAATATCATTTATATATAAACATATATAGTTTTATATTAATGTTATATCTCTATTATAGTGGATGATTAGGAAACATGGTACAAATTGTAGGATTAGTAGCAAACTACTAAAAGGACATAGCAATAGGAATTTGAAGAAAAAACACAAATTTGTAGCAGACAACACATTGAAGAAGACGAATACCAATAGTATGTTTACTATTTTATTTTTATTTACTATGTAAATTTTGTTTTCTATTTTACTTATGTGTGTGTGCTTATTTATGTTTACTATGTAAATTTTTTTTACTATTTTACTTATGTGTGTGCTATGTTAATGGTGAGGAATGTTTACTATTTCGCTATTTACAATTCTACTTATGTTTTCTAATTTACCTTCTATGCTAAGCATAATTTGTTTTCTACATAAACACTTTGGGTGAACAAAATAGCCAAGAATATCCATTTCTTCAAAATCCAAGAATCCTATCTAATTAACCAACCATGATGAACTGCTATAGGATGCAATCATCATAATGAATCAATAAATATACCTGCAATACCCACAAAAATTCTCATCTTAGAATATAAATATTATGAGTGAAGTGTCTCTTGACAATATTGCTTCAATCTATTCACAATAAATAGAAGAGTAGATCTAGAAATATCAAGGTTATAGACCTATAGGTTCTTGAGCTCGTCTCCCTCTAAATGTTGATTCAATCTATTCACAATGAAAAAGTGTAAGCCAAGATTTTTGTAGCCTCACATAAATATACATAATTGCAGTCACTAGACATTTTGAGTATAGAGACAAAGATGCAGTCCATGTTCCCACAAAAAAGATTTAACTCAATTGCACAATTGGTCTTAATTAACCACCTAAAAAAAATTAAACAAAGCTAATCAAATGTTTGAAATTATCATTTCTTGATAGAAACATGTTCTAAACTTACAAAAGTACATGAATGACATACTGTGCTTAGCTATTCTTCCTTCTCATAGACCTTAGCAGATATTTATAAGAAATTATGAGCTTAAAGTGGTTATATTATATCTGTTATTCAATAAAAGGTAGTTTAAACAATAGAAAATAGAAAAAATGGGGACTCTACTACAAACTTCCCCATTTAGTGGATCCACATTAAATGCAAAGATTTCAAGGGTCAACCTAATTTTGTTGCACAATAGTTTACAAGAATTAGAATTTACTGAAAATAGTAAAACACCCAAAGCAAATATGATTGGAAAACAAAGTAGATTGTGCAAGGTGAATTTGTATTTAAAATTCAAAAAATAGATTGCACATTTCACCTTGTTTTCATATATTATATTATTGTAAATATTCTACAATAGGTATAATTATTGTGCTATATTACAACTCCAAAGCACTACAATACTAAAAACATAATAGTTCCCTCTATTTCTAGGAATAACCATGATTGAAATGCAAACAAGATGAAACTATAATGGCATTATAACTACAATTCAGATAAAAATAATAATATATAGACATCTAGAAGCATGTGCAACTATGCAACTAACCTAGTATTCTAGAAAGTTATACAATGTTAAGTGTTTAGCAATGAATGCCAAAAATTTCTTGCATAGTTAAAATTTGAAAATAATTTTTCCAATTTGGTGCCTATTCCTACATAATGGCTCAACTAAAGAGTGCAGAAGCCAACAAAATTATAGGGAATCCCATCCATTGTAGAAGTAGATGTGCACTATTTTACTAGAAATTTAGAACATGTAGTAGATCCTTCCATTCCTAGTAAGAAACTTGATTGAAATATGGACAAGACGAAAAAGGTAACTAGACCAAATGTAAAAAAAATTATAAATGTAAATGAAATAGACTTACAAAAATGAAAGAGATAGGAAGATGTTGTAAGGACATGTTGGGGTATAGAAACACATTATTATTGAAACATTACATTTGTACGTATGAAATGCTTACAAATGCATAGATCTTTAATACAACAAGTGTCAACCATTATAGTTTTATTGTTCCATATAAAAGGTATATTCTGCAATGTGGTGATAGAACCAATTATAATGTGCCAAAAAATATAATTTTATCTACTTAAAAAATGCGTAGGTCATACATCATATAATTTAGTCTTATTGCAGCTTGTAACTCATGTCTATCCTCTTACAAAATGCAAATAGAAATCAAACCTTAACCAAAGAATGGAAAAAAATTAATCAATGTCTTACATAGAAATCCTACAAGTTAACCCTCTCAACTTAAAATCAAAAAATAAATCTTTAAGAAAATCGAATAGTAATTTGTTGTTAGAACATCGATTAATCATTTTTTAAAACCACTGTGAATGGTACAGTTTCATGACAAACATAAGATTAATCCATTATACAATTGTTGCATCAATATTTGCAATTTAGTTTCCTCTATATGGTGTGCATATATCTTTAATAAAGGAGATTGTATATAATTTCCTCTATCTCCCTTCAATAAGAAATCTAATGTCACCATGGAGGGGATACTGACACAACTTTATGTAGGGAAAACTAGAATAACTCAAAATATAATCCACAGACCAAATACATTGTGGCATGTCCTAAATACTACTTTAGGTTTTGATGCAGAGCTATGAGGATTCACAAAACATCTCACAAACCTTCAACAATAATCCAAAACAATATTTATATAACACATGTTATTAGGCATTGTATATCACATTGGAAACATAACTATGGCAGCCCACAATTTATTGCCATGAACAGTCATTAATAACTTCTACAAAATGAATAATGAAGCCAATCCTCTCTGGTGACGAAGAAATAGTATTTTCCTCCAATTCTTATGAAGATCCAATGGTTGAAATGAAAGTTATTGTATTTTTCCCAAAACTGCAAACCCTAGGTAGGGTTCAGACCTGCCCTCACAAAAATGGTCATAACTCATTCAAATATTAATAATTTGATGAGACTTGAAGAAAATGAAATTATATTCCAAAACAAAAAAACAATTGGTTTTATCCAAAATATAGACTTTAAATTCCGTACCATCACACTTCTTTAGACTGTAAATTCTGCACAATATTGTTAGAAAAGGCAGTCTCACCAAAATAATCATATCTTCCACAAAACTTGATAAAA
Organism: Sequoia sempervirens; assembly: GCA_007258455.2. Classification (NCBI taxonomy): domain Eukaryota; kingdom Viridiplantae; phylum Streptophyta; class Pinopsida; order Cupressales; family Cupressaceae; genus Sequoia; species Sequoia sempervirens. The sequence goes on along the minus strand of VDFB02069862.1, from coordinate 6,632 downwards.
TTCACTGAGACAAAAAGAATTGGAAACTAGAAACAGAGATCTTTCCATCAATATATGATACTCTATCATTTGAGTCCATACCAGGCCGTACAAATCACAACTTCAATCTGGTAACAATGTAAAAATCAGGAAATGCACAAAATTTGAGGTTTCCATTTATCAAACTTCAAAAATAATGTCTCCAACCCCCAATTCGAGTTTTGGAGGGTTTATTTATACATTTTCAACCCAAACCAACTATTTTCAACCACCTTTTGATTAGTGTGTTGACAAAACACCTTAATGACATTTCATCTACCTAGTTTTGCACTTTTGACAATTTTTACAATATATGAGAAATGAACAACATCCTATGACCTATAACACCACAAAGGTGGCCTCTTGGGCTTATTAAAATCTCAAAACATAAAAATGGAACAAATAACTCAATATGGATTCATGGAGGCATGTGATCAAATAGGTGCTCCTACAAGGGTTTACCAAGAGGTCCTCCATGGTAGCCCTAATATTCACTAAATATTTCCTATCTATTTTCTTCACAAAAACCTACATCTGTACAATTTGTATTCTAATTGCATGGTTTGTAATCTCCTTATATATGTATTCTACAAAATTTCTAGAAGTTGAAGTCACATTCACCACCACAAAGTCATATTTTGGGCCTTTAACATTACAGACAATAATCATTTTGTTAAATCTTTGTCATTTTGGTTTGTTTAGAACCTCTTTGTAGAAAGCACTATTGGTTTTTCTTTCATAGTTCTTATTTTTTCCTATATGTTTTATTCTTATTTGTTTATAGGTATGTCATATACAATTCAATATCTCAAATTTTAGGAATTTCAATCATAAAAGTAGATTAGGAACATATTATTTTGTAAATAAAACCAAGTTTTCCTAATTTTTTATGCACTGTGTGCATTAATTTGCACATTAATTGACAAATAAAACATGCTTATATCTTATTTCTAAAGGGAGTATTTGTAGTCTACTATGTTTTTCCTTCAAGTCATCTTCTTATTACTAGAGTTATATGGTAAATGTAGGCAACAAAATTGATTCATATTAACACTATTTTGCATCAAAATTATGAATAGAAAGCAAATTTGATTAAAGAAATAGAAAACACTATCAGCATTGCAAAATTTTAAGGCAACTTAAGAGACACATACTCTAAGTTTCATCTTCGAATGGTAGATCCATCCCCACCACCCAACAAAATCTCTCTTTGTAGTTATATTTCTATTGTAAGATGTCCAATTTTCTAGAAAAATGAAAGAAACAAAAAAAAAAATAAAATATGATGGAAGTAATTTTGTGTTCTGAACTAAACTACATAGAGAAAACTTAGATGTACAAGTTAAATTTGAAGTGAACATGAATCTCATTCAACATTTTTTGACTGCCAAATAGGATTTGAAATGGGGTTAATCCACCCCCAAAATAATTGAAAGTTGAACACTCATATTTGTGTTCTCAAACAAGATGCTAAGAGGCATGATAGGATTCCATAAGAATTGAATGTAACCACCCTGTTAACTGGACAATGCAAACGAAAAATAATGAAGACCGAGTACAAACTTTAATTGTGTTACAAGACAATAGACACCTATAATGTATTAATAATTGCAAATGGTTACTAGGAAAATTTAAAGAAAATGATATTGGAAGTAAAAGTGTTTGTGTAAGGAAACAACAAAAAACTTTGTTATAAATTTATTAAATGATATCAAGCATTATTATAATTGGAAGAAATTGTTTGAAATAATGTCAATAACTATGAAACACCTTGAAGATGGCATTGGAGACTCCTAGAAAAATTTATTCTAATTCATTCATTTATAAATTCAAGAGTGCTTTTGGTATCAATTGTATGATTAAAATACAAAAAATATAATACTCTTAATTTTTTTACCAACTCATGTGTTACTTCAGTTTTGGTCACATGCCCTAAATAATTCACATTTACCCTAAAAATTTCTAATTATAAGTTTGTTGATCTTTTCCTAAGTTTCAAGAACCTCGTCGACCTCTGACAAGGTTATCATAACTGCTCCTTGGCTCGATATCTTTGTGGAAACCTTTAGAGTTTTCTTTTCTAATCAAGTTGTGGGAATGTTGTCAGGACTTGAAGGGGTTTTCATAACTATTCAGGGCACATATATGTAAAGAAGAGTGAAAATATTGAAGGAAAGATCATTTCATTTCAAAACTCACAAAAGGTTTTGAAACTTTTGTTGGTCTCCAACAGGGTTTCGTAAACCTTCTCGTTGACTAATAATGGAAATACTTAAATATCAATAATCTTTAAAGTGAATCTAAGGAATATTATAAAGCGGTAAAATTGAAGGTTATCATAACTATAGCAAACTCCAACGACATACTTGCAACTTTTCTAGAGTCTAATATCACCTCAAGGGTAGTACTTTTCAACTATGCTATAGTATGAACGAGCATGCTAAGCCATATAAGGATGTATAGGAGTGAATTTGCACCTCTTACTCAAATTCCCCTTTTACACTTCCTCACCTTAGAAAACCAAACTTGAAGGCGAAAATCCACATCAACCCGCTACCTTTGTTCCACTTGGCATTTGTTTTGTGTGTCGGCAGAAGAATAACTGTCAAGGATGCCTATGCAACATGTAGACATCCACGTGACATGCTTAGATCCCTAATAGATTCCTACATCTGAAGCCTATAGAGGCATTGCACTTCCCATTGGGGTTGATTTGTAATGCCCCTCTTTGACCAACCAACCCAAATATGGCCATTTTTCTCATCTCACCTTCAAAAACACTCTTCATTCCTTCATTTCATCCTCTAAGCACTCAACTTAATCTCTCTAAGCATTTAACTCAACTCTCTACACAACCCTTCTAGCATTCTTAAGCATCTATCAGTCTCAAGCAACACTTTGGTACTCCATAGTAGTAGCAACAACACTCCATAAAATCCGTAGAGCAAGTGTGGAACAACACCTTGCAATAGGGGCTTGAGTCCTCTCATTTTATCCTCCATTAGCTAGCAAGATCTTGGTGGAGGTGGTAAGCATTTTCACTCCTCTCCTCTATGATTAGGTTGAGTAGCACATTACTATTTTGTAGTGTTATTGTGTTCTTTACTTTCATTCTTCCTTTATCATACTTTTCTCTACATTTGCTATCTTGGTTGTCTATGGAGGTGGAAACACCAAAATAAGGGTCTAACTAAGGTAGGACAGCACCCCAACAATTTTCCTCTTTCTTGTGTGTAGGTGGACGTACTTTGTGGAGCTAGCTGGCAAACAGGCTCTTTTGCAAGATCATTTTTGTCATCCTAGCTTTAATCTATTTGCTTTATTATATTCACTTATTTATCTCTTATTTCATAGTTTTGTTTTGTTCTCCTAAAAACCATTAGCTAGGCCACTAATTCCTTTTTTGGTAGTTCCCACTATACTTTTGGTCCTCTGGTTGTATGGATGCTAGTGCGTTGCGCTATCATCTCAAAACCACACTTTCATCCTCGGGCATAGAGCTTCTTGAGGTATAGTGTTGACCTAAAAATTGGCTCGCCTAGCCCCAAAACTGATTTCAAAGAGCAATTGAAGGGCTTTATGGTCCTCATCATTCTCGTCCCTCATTTCAAAACACCTCTTTAAGCTGAGATAAGTTAGGGCAACCTTCTGCTCTTGGCTTTCTGTGACTTGGGGCCTTGAACATGGTTGGTACCCCTCTTACATTTTTTGTGAACCTGACATGAACCATTTTGGTTTCATTTTGCGATAATGAAATTTCCTTTCCTCATATCCTAGGAGTGTTGTAGGTGTGAGTATTGTGAGGCTTTTTCCTTACAAACCAACTTGTGACCCCTAGTAGGCATAGTCGGAAGGTTCCGAAGGTGTTGCATAACAAAACCTTAATTGGGTCACTATCCTTGCAACCTTTGCATAGTCTTGAGAGAGTATCGTTCATTACATGTGATGGCCTCTTTTCTACATCAACCTATCCCCTCTACATAGCCTATGAGTAGTGGTGTTGGTATAACCTTTACTTCTTAGGATCTGTTGATGGGTTTTAATAGGGAACCATCTCATCTCTACATCCCTACACGAATTAATGGAAAAATCATAGCAGGTGTTCTCATTGATCTGACATCTCAAGTAAACATCATAATTGAGGAGATCATGCTAATCAACTTTTTGCACAAAGATGGGTACGATGCACCTATGAGCACCATCCACATGCATGACCGACTTTTCATGCCCCCTTTGGGAAGTATTGTCCTATCGGTTTTGGTTGGACCTAAATCCATGAAGCTTTTGTTCAACATTATCCCTAGGTCCGAACTCTTTAGAGTGAAGCTAGGTATCCCTTGGTTAGTAGCTATGAATGCAGTTCCTTCGATTGTGCATAAATGTTTAAAATTTTTCCAGAGGGGTTTCGTGCATGTGATTCATGACATCGGTTATAAACCATCGGTTGCTCATGGTAGCTACTCCTTGGATTACTCTTGGCCTATGCCTGTTGGTCCTCTCTCACCTAGGATAAACCTCCTGCACTAAATATATCATAATCATAAGAAAGGGCACCTAAGGCCAAAAGTGAGATACCCTCTATCACCTTATGTTGTTTCACATAGGGCTTGCCTAAAAGTTGTCAGTGATGCTGCCAAGGCACATAGAAGGGAAAAAGAGAAGTGGTCTTGAGATCCTCCTTCCTCTTCCATTGTTCAAATTGACGCTTCCTCTCCCCCTGTTGTGGCACCATTAGATTTTATTCCACGTTTGCAAGAGAATCCTATGGTGCTCACTTGGCAAAAGAGTGTCCCACGTTTGAGCTTCCTTTTTTTCCCATGAAGCCTAGGCCCGTTTTGTATAACAAGAAGAAAGGTCCCTGTGAAGAATCCTCTATGCCTCAACCTTCGCAGCCTCCTACTGCTCCTGCTCCCAAAGCAGTAAATGGGAAGAGGCTTGCTACCAAGGCACTTGATTCAACTCCCCTCACTACTTCTCAACTTGTTCCTCCTACTCCCATTCAAAAGTATGTCCCTCTATCGGAAATGGCTATAGTGGATACTCACATGGCTTAGAAAGATCCTTCTACTCCTTCACAACCTCTAGCCTCTAGTTCAAAGAGTTGCATAAACTAGCTTGTGCGCAAGCACAAGCGTCAACGAAAGGCTCTCATGGTTGAGCAGGCCACCTTATAGAGGAAGGAAGAGGAGATGACCGCCTCTATATCAAAGCCTCTTGCAACATCCTCCTCTCTCCTCCCCTCTACTTCCATTCAGTCTAGCTCTGTATCACTTCCATCTTCCACCATGAGTATGAATGCGTCTAACCCTAAAAAGGTGCAGGTGTTCATTGCTCCTTTAGTGGAGCTGCCTTTATTGATGTCCCTTCTGGATGTCCCACCTTTCCCAAAACTCATAGATATTACTAACACTTCGGTCATATCTACTACGATTTTCTCTTCCTCCTCTTCCTCTACACCTCTTGCCTCATTTGTGGGGAGTTTGCATCCACTGATGAAGCAGAAGGTAGAGAGTGGTCCTCCCAGCAACAAAGGACATAAGAGGAACCTACCTTCTCTAAAAGGTGGTCCTGCACTGACTTATTATGTCTTAGTGACAAAACTAGTCCTGACTTCTCCTGAGTTCGTCACCACTCCCGAATCACTTGAAGAGCCTAGTGGTGAATCTCGAGCACAACCTTCTTCATCTGTTGAGGTGAAACATGGAACTCCTATAAAGTGCATGTTTAACTCTTTGTACGAGGTATAGCCTTGTCGGCAATCTTCATGAAATCACTAACCTTAGCTCCACAAGAGCTTGGTGGAGAGGACCTTGTAGGGCCCTCTTCCTTATCCCTTATTGTAGGAGGGTTGGACTCTCCTCCTCTTAACATCCCTCCACTACAGGCTCATCCTCCTTCCCCCTATGATGATCTAGAGTGGGAAGCAGATGAACCTTTGGTTGATCAGTGTTAGGAGGAGGCATCTTCTTTATCTTTAGACTAAATCTGTGTGTGTTGTGATGTGTTTCCCCATTATTGTGCTATGTTTTCCTAGATGACCCTTGTCACCCTTGTTGATGCTTGGATATAGGTGTGGTTTTTGTGTCATAAACCTTCTTCTATTTGTATCATCATGCTTCCATGTTTGTGCTTGATTTTTGATAAATTGTGGATGATGCAAAGCGTTGGGGGCCTTTAGGCTTCCCTTCCATGTTGACCCAATTTTTAATTTTTAATTTTTCTTCTCATGCATTCTTCACATGCTCTGATATAGTAGGGGGTTGATGACAATTCATTTTATATACTAAATATATATATATATATTTATGAGCAGTTCGACTGCGAATATCGGGGCGCTACCTCTGTGCCCTGTGTTTGTGTGCATTTCTCTTTTATTTTTCCTTTATCTTTCTCTCTTCTTTGCTTGAGTTGTCCCTCTCATGTGTGACAATGCCACTTCTACAACACTTTGATTTTTGGAAAATGCATTTGTTGCCAACAAATCTTTTCTCGAGAATCTTCACAAACTTCTTTTCGAGAATCACATTCTCGACTTGAAACCCTAATGGAATGTGTTTCCTTCATCATGGGTTCACAAAGAAAGGACTTGAGAACCTTCCTTTGAGGTGGGAGTA
>VDFB02069859.1:0-26524 GCA_007258455.2 Sequoia sempervirens | reverse complement strand
TAAGATTCTTGAAGTGCAAAGGTGTTCACATCCATCATATCTAAACCAAAAGCATGATGTATGCAACCTTAATGTTGTTTTAACATTATGAATCATATATCTTCACATGTAATTCCTAGCATGAGTAAAAATTCCCCTACAAACAAGAACGTGCAACCATGAAAATAATATGCCCTACAATTGTCAAAATGCCTAGCCATGGAAGAAATATGCTTAGAAAAGTAAAAAGTTTTAAATCCATGGTAAAATGCCCAATAAGTTGTGTGAAACACCTAGCTATGGAGTTGAAATATCTAGGGAGAGTGTTAAAGACTCTACTGCATTGAAATCTTCTTTGCATTGGCTAGAAAGTATGGAAAAAGTTAAAAAGGGAGTGGGCTTAGCACGTATGGGATGTTACAAATGTAAAATATGTTAATGATTTTTAGTTGAGAGGAGAACAAGATTCAAGAGAGTCTTGGAATGAAGATATTCTATCAAATGAGTATATACATATTTGTAAAACTATTAGCACAAGAAGGAAAATATGTATTTAGTATAAAATATGAAGATAAAATGGTTGGACATCAATTGTTTGATGAAAGGTATTAGTTGGCTATAGGGAGAAATATGGAGAAATGTGTGCTTAAATTGTTCATAAATTATTAGTTTTCATTTGTTGAGCAAAGGGTAAGTGCTAGAGGGTTAATTTTTTCCCCTAGGAAGTGACAACCAAGCTAGAAAGACACTTCTATGTATGGATAAAATGTTGGTCGTGAATGTTTTCAAAAAATTGGAAAGTTAATTTTAGTTTATCTAAATAGGAGGAAAATAGAAGAGATTTTAAAGATGTGGCATGTTCTTTATACCCATGCAATATTGAGAAAAGGACTAGATGGTAACAAGTATCAATGTTATTTTGAATTTGAATCTTTACTCTTCTCTTCAAATTTATAGTTTTTGGGTCTTATTGAGGGTAATTGTCGGGGTTTTTGGATTAGAGGATGCTATAAATTTTTAGGCCAATCTTAGGTTCATGTCTATAATTATTTGGAATTTGTAATTTCAATTTGATGTAAAACTCTTCTTAATATGAGAATTATTTGATTTCAATTATAATATTTCTATGGTATTGTAATATTTTTTTAGTAAATCAATATAGAAATTATTCATGTTTCTCTCTACAAATTGTGTCCATTTTTTTAATATGATTTAGAGAATTTGATAAGTTTTCAGGTGCACATGTGTTACACTTAAGCTAAAGTTTGGTCTAGTTATGCCAAGCAATTTCATCTAAATTGTTATTTCTTTTCCTTTTTTGTTATTTATCTTGAATTGACTCTATTCTTGAGGAATAAGGCACTGGTATCTGATGGAACTGTAATTAACCCAACACATCAAATATACAAAATGATGAACATCCATAGAAATATATAACTTACTAGAGTATGCTTATCTTAATGGAGCTTAAGCATGCAAAGGGCAACTAAATTCTTATAATCTATTTATCACCCATTTTCTTGTTTGGTATGGAGATAAATCAATTAATCTAATTTATTTATTCACAATGCTAGTGGATGTATAAAGGATCGTGCCTAGACCCAATAAATTTGATATCCTTTGCTTATACATCCATGAATGTGTCAATTGTCAATATGTATAGGGTTTATAGCTACAAACTTGTATGAAACCAACACAATTTGATTATTGGTAGTATAATGGGCTTATTTTATTGTGTTAGTTGGACTTACTCTTGTATTTGCATTACAATAATGTTTATCAAATATCTTTATCATTCTTTAATACCCTCATTAGGATTACCCTTTGGAGTCTTATGGATCTCAAAGTGTAGAAGACAAGGTCTACTTATCTTATTATATTTTTCTTATCCATGGTTCAATATAGGGATGTCATCTTTCTTGTATCTACTTGATCCCTAGGTCTAGGTGCTATGTCGTCTCTTAGATCTTAGGCTACCGGGAAAATAACCCAAATATTGGTGTTATTGTTAAGGATTATTGATTTAAGGGATTCATTATGACATTTTATGGAATATAATCTTATTTTTTACCTAAAAATTTCATGAGAGATTTGTGTGTTTCAATCTATTATTTGCAAGCTTTATTAACTTCTTGGCCTATCAATTTAAGCCATGAGATTTATGTATGATCGACATTTTACCCTTCTTAATTTGAACCATTTTAAAACTGATTAGTAGTTTAGAAACTAAAGTGAGAATACTATAATTCTATTTATATTGAAATCTTCAAATTTTGAATACAAGAATCTTGAATTCTATGTCTAAGTTTAGATTTAGTTTATTTTGAAAAAAAAATAGCCACTTCAAACTCTTTTTTGGTCTCCCATTTTCGTACACTAATGATTATCAACTCAACTTTTTTTTTTTACTAAACACCTAATGTTTTCTACCAATAACCCACGATTAAAGCTTATATATATTTAATGATTGTTTAACCGATAGCCTTTTTAACATAATCTCTTCATAATTTCAGTCGATAGGCTTTTATTGTGTACTTTCCAAATTCACTTGTTTCAATGAATACCTGTCTCATGCACCTGCATACCGTTCAACGCCCTTGCCATGCCATTTGACGTCCATTAGAAGTAGTCAAAAATGATGTTGGATAATTTACAACTTGTTGTGTTAGCATGAAAAGAAAGACACGTCCATCAAACTCATTTACAACTTGTTGTGTTAGTGTGAAAAGAAAGCCATGTCCTTCAGACTCAAATCTGAACAAGAATCTAAAAATTTAATTTTGCGTCTAATCTCATTACAGACGCAACTACAAAATTTCTTCTCTCACTCCACCATCACCGCCTCCATTTTGCATAAATAGACTATTATGTCCACATTTATTTACAAAGACAAGCTTTGGAGTTGGTTGTAAAAGGAATTACAGAGAAACACAAATTGAGACGGTACAACATTTTTTTTCATGCTAATTGTATATTGCTTATGCTTTGTTCTTCATGTTATGTGTTTTACATGCTCCCATCAGATCACATTTATTTGAAAAGTTCTCTCAAATGGCTAGCGTGACATAGCTGTGAATCCACATTGTGCATAAATATCTACTAACAGTAATGAATATAATATCTTCTGACAAAATTTATCTTTACATTCTCCTCTGAAAATGGAGGCCATGTGAGTAGGATGTTATCAGTAGTTCTAATTCCCATAAGCATGTTGTTTGTCTATGCTGTGTGGTCCCTCTTTACCGGTACCTCTTTCCCGTTTCCGTTTCCACCCACATTGAATTGGTACAGTGACTGTTCGTTTCCACCCACATTGAATTCGTACCATCCGTCAGCTCCATACATATAATGGCATTGAGTTGCCAATGGTGTTTTACTGTCACATCTTTTATTTTAAACTCTTCAATAAAACAGTTCTTATGGTATTTAATGTTAATTATGTACAGAGAAAAAAGTATATTATTATTGATTGATTTATGAATTTGGTAGTGTAGAGAGAATACATAGTTTAATTTTCATGCGAGAATTTCTATTTATTGTTTTTTTTCTTATATATGATTTTAATTATTTTTAAAAATATTAGTATGAGAATTTGATCAATTGAACTGTGTGACTGGGTGATTTTCGTCTTTTGGTGGTCTTTCAAGCGCCTGACAATCGCCTTCCCTTTCCGGGTTGCACAAAGCGCTGCTTCTTTTTTCTCCTCTTTATTATGCATTGTCGTAATCGCATCCGCTTTCTATCCTCTCTCCGCTGCTCGGCAGCAGGCCGTGATACTTAATTCTCCAACCCTAGGGTTTTGATGGATTTTGGATCTCCGTGTCTAGATAATCTCAACTCTATCCCTTTGCATTCAAAACCTAAGTCCTCTGAAGCGGTGACCAACGCTGGTAACCCTATCAACGCGAGCGCAAGGTTTTCTCTGTCAAATTCAAATGAAGCCGCCAATTCTGGTAAGGTCACGGGTGTTGCTCCATTTTCTTTTTCTGTTTCTCCCAATCCAGAAATGCTTGAAGAAATTGGTAAGGAGAAGAATAGGTTAAGAAACTTTTCCATTTTCTTTTCTACTGTGGAAGTGGATAAATGTCCACCTAGGAAATTTCTTGATGACTGGTTTCATAATTTCTGGAACTTGAAACTTGGATTTCATATTTCATTCTGTCGTCAAATTCAGAAAGGATTATTTATTATATTCTTTAATAAACATGAAGCCCAAATCGAAGTGCTAAAAAAACAATATTGGTCTGTTGGCTCTACTTCCTTTCATGCTTTGGCTTGGTCGCCCGAGGCCATTCACGAGGAAGTTCTTGCGCTCTCGGCCCCTCGCTGGATTCTGGTTAAACAATTACCAACCTTCTTATGGCATTTTCTCCCGCAAGTGCTTGAACCACTTGGTAAGATCATCCGAGTGGACGATACTGTCCATTTAGTCCCTCATATGGATGCTAGAATCCTTATCTCGCTGAATCCTGGTTTAGACATACCGTCTGAGATTAACATCTGCATTTCAGATGATAATTTCTCCTGTCCTATTGAGATCCTTGGGGGGCTAAATTTGTGTTTCCTGTGTAGAAGAGAAGGTCATTTGAGAAAAGACTGCCCCATAATTAAAAAGAAACCCTCACAACCTAAACCCTCGGATATCCGCGATCCTCCTAATTTTGACAAAACCAACTCGAGTTCCTCATGGAATAAATCTTCCATTCCTGCTGCTGCTTCTAATCCCTCCCCCCTGCTGACCACCATCTCCCCGCCCCCTCCTCCTATCCCCTCCCCCGCATCCCTCCTGGTTGACTCTCTTCCCCTGGTGAACTTTGGTCATAATTTAGGGCCCCTTTCCGTGGCCAAAGTTTCCAACAAGCGCAGATGGAAGTCTAATAAGCAATCTTTGTCGTCATCAGAAAACCCCCCTTCCCTTGACTCTCATCCCTCCCCGATCTCAGTTTTCCCTGGTGAAGCTTCTGGAAATGAACCCCTGAATGGTTCTCACCCCTCGTGCTTAACCCTCATGGAAAAGTCAACTAGTTGCTCTGACCTACCGCCTCCTCAGAGCATTCCCCCTAAAGCTTTTCGCGAACTTGGTGATGACTGCCTGCTTGAGATCATCCCCGCCAGTATCTACCCCTCTGTCTCTAATGGTCACACCGGAAAACATATAATGGACATGAACTTTTTGTCCCTTGATGAATCTGATAATGAAGAGGATTTTAAAGATGCCAGCACCTTGTCTAACATAGAGGAAGGAAACTAGGCTCCAAGAATAAAAACCCCTCCAAGAAAGTGCTAAGAGACATTCATAGCAGTGCCTCGGCCCAAAATCAAGGACCCACCGAATACTGTTCTCCCCCACCGAATGTTTCATCATGAATTGCATCTCATGGAATATTAGGGGCTTAGAGTCCCCTGATAGACGGTGGATTATTAAACATTTTCTTGACACCTGCAAGTCTTTGGATGTCCTTATGCTTCAAGAAATTAAAGCTACTGGGTACACCCTGGATTCCAACCTTAATTTCCTTTGGAAGGATGCCATCAAATTCCTCACCAACCATGATAAGGGTAGGGGTGGGGTTACCCTTCTGATCGGCTCCAGATGGGAGAAGTTCATCTCTAACCATGGGATTTCCCCCTGTAACAGAGCGGTTTGGGTTACTCTGAATCACAATAATAATGCTTTTGGCATATGCTCTATCTATGCCTCGAATGACTTCAGGGAGCGTGCGAGTCTCTGGGACTGGTTAGCTGCCCTTCCTAATATCCCCTGGTTCATAGGGGGGATTTCAACATGGTCGAATCCCAGGAGGACAAACTTGGTGGCCTTCCCTTTGCGTGGAAAGATCAGGAGAAAATTCACTAGAACAGAATGATAAATTCTAAACTCCTTTTTGACCCCTTGGCTGGTTCTAAGGATACTAATCTTGGGATTTGGCATACCTGGTGCAACTTCCAACAGGGTCACTCCAGAATTTACTGCAGACTCGACCGCTTTTATGCTAATAAAAACTTCTTCTCCTTTTTGCCTGATAATCACGGGCACTTTTTTCTCGTTACCCCCAGCTCCCTTTCTGATCACCATCCCATTTCCTCCTGCATTAGATTTAACAGCTCTCCTATCCGCTACAAAGGTTCCAATCCTAAGTTTACTCTTAACACTAGCCTCCTGAAAGATGAAGACATGCTTGCTGCCATTCACATCATCAAGCTTATTAACATAAATACTCTTCCCTCCTCCTCTCATTTAGATAGATTGGAACAAGAACATCCTTGCTTGGCAAAAGCTATTAAAGACCATTGAGCAAAAAAGGGCTAAAGACTATAGATATGCCGAAAAATGCCTCTCCTCTGATCTTCAGATAGCCAAGTCCAACGTTCAAGCCAACCCCTCAGACTGTGACCTCACTTCCCATATTATCAAAGCCAAGGATGCCCTTAGACAGCACCAACAGTTTAAAATTAATGGAGCCAGGGTCAGATCCCGTGTGCACTGGCTGCAATTTGGTGACAGGGGTTCTAAATTCTTCTTTAAAATCCTTAAGCGCAAGCATGCTAATGAGAATATTGAAAGAATTGTGGTTGACAACAATGAGATAACTGACATTGATGACATCAAGGAGACCTTTGTTAAGTTTTATCAGAATCTCTTTACCTCTGAAGATTCTGAGGAGGCCTCATCTCTCAGACAACAAGTTTGCTCCCTCATCCCTAGCAGGATCTCCACTGATGAATCCAATCAGCTGTCCAAAGATTTCTCTCTGGAGGAGATTGAAAAAGCTATTAACTCTCTTTGCAATGACAAGGCCCCCGGCCCGGATGGTCTCCCGGCGGAGTTCTATAAGGCTAACATTGGTTGGATTTGCCAAGATCTTCTTGATCTGTACTCGGAGGCCCTTGATAGGGGATCCTTGGGATGCTCCATTAATAGGGGTATAATTAAGCTGATCCCCAAAGATGGAGATAAAGCCCTCATCAAAAACTGGAGACCTATTACTCTCCTTAATGTCTCTTGCAAAAATTTTTCCAAGCTCCTAGCGCTGAGAATTGAGAACATCCTCCCCAAGTTTATTTGCTCTACCCAGACTGGTTTTATTAAAGGTAGGTTTATCCTCGAAAACCTGATTACTAGTTGGGAAGCCATGAACTGGTCCAACTACTCCCAACAAAACACTGCCATGTTCCTTCTTGACTTCGAAAAAGCCTATGACAGGGGGGAAAGGAACTTTATCACTATGATGCTTGAGGCTTTCAGCTTTCCTAGGAAGTTTTGTAATTCTGTTAATATTCTTCTCAAAGATGCCTCGGCTCAGATTGATGTTAATGGCTCTCTTTCTGCCTCCTTCCCCCTTGGTAGATCTATCAGACAAGGCTGCCCCTTGGCCCCTGCCCTCTTTGTTATTGCTTCTGAAGCCCTTTTCTACATCCTAAGGGATAACTCTTTCTCCCCGACTGTCAAGGGTATAACTCTCCCCAACAACGAGGAGCTCCTAAACGGCCAATTTGCTGATGATACTGCTATCTTCTTTGATGCTAGACCTGATAACTTTGAGGCTCTGAACTCCAAGCTCAATTTGTTCTGTAGCATCTCTGGGGTGAGGATATCCCATTCCAAATCTATCTGTCTTGGCTGGGATGTGCAGCCCCCTGATTGGTTTAAAGTTTATGACTTTAAGTGGGGTGGTCCGCACAAGATTGTGCGCTACCTGGGCATACCCTTTTCTATAGACCCTTCCCTCAAAGACATGTGGTCGTGGGTCAAAAATAAGATCATTAAAAATCTGAATAAATGGCATAACAGGACCTTGTCTTTGGCTGGCAGAATCCAGGTCTGTCAAAAAATTCTTTCATCTTATAACATCTACTATTCCTTAGCTTGGATGTTCAGCAACTATCAAATCCTTGAAATTCAAAAGGCTGTTAGAAGCTTTCTCTAGTCTGATGGTAAAGGAAAAAAGAAAAGGCACGCTGTCAAGTGGGAGTGGTGCCATGGCAATAAGCTACTTGGTGGTCTTGGATTGAAGGATCTCAAGCTCCAAGGGTTCGCCCTTGCCGCCAAGTGGATCTTTCATTCCCTTGATGGCAATGATCCTTGGAAGGTTCTTGTTAGAAGCAACATTGAAAGAGGCTTCCCCAAATATGCGAAGTCTTGGAAGAGTCTTCCGTTTATTGATCTTGTCATTGGAAACTTTCTTATTCTCGTTCAAGGATCTGCGGTCTTTAGATCCATTTGGAAGGCTTGGGACCATGTTAAAAAGTATGTTTCTAACAAGGCCTTCCATGATGACTGCCACCTTTTTGGTGAAAGGTCCATTTGGTGGAACTTATCTTCATCAGGAAAGCCCCTTGCTCTCTCCCAAGGCTACTTTGCTAGGCAATGGTCGAGCAAAGGCATTTCCCAATTCGCCGACCTTTTTGAGCATGACAAGTTAATTAGTTGGGAGGATCTCAGAATCAAATTTGACCTCCCTGTTTCCCAAAAGAAAACGTATAATATGATTATCAAGGCTTCTAAGGACCTCCCTTCCTCATGTTATGTGGATTCTCATAGGTTCCTTGGCTGTAAGTGGACCGATGGTACTATGTTATCCAAGATCAAAGCCAAGAACATATACAATGTCATTGGCCATTCGGAAAACATCATTGATCACGTTAACTCTGTCTGGTATTCCACGCTTGACGCTCGCGTTTGGAAGCAACACTTTGATCACCTGTGGAAAGGTCCCATCGAGCCTAAGATTAAATGCTTTAACTGGCTCCTTCTCCTTGACAGACTCCCTATCAGTAAAGGTTATGCTGATTCCGATTACTGTAAATTTTGTAGACTCCCTGAAACGGCAAGACACATCCTGGTTGATCTTTCATGGGCGAAATTTGGCTTATGTTTGGCATTTCCTATCCTATGCTTTTACTGTTCTTGATATTGTTACTGGTCATATTGATGGTTTAAAACATGACTCTAATCTTTTTTGGAAGATCCTCTCCTCTAATGTTTTATGGAAAATCTGGAAGTGCAGAAATGAAGAAAGATATCAGAATAACCCCCGTGATCTTACTGAGTCTTTTAGAAAACTCACTTTCTTTAAAATCTTTTTGCAGGTGCGAACCACCATGTTCATTGAAAGGAAGAAACTCAAACGATTCCTAAAGGATGGTTATGCCACTTTCTTCATCTATGAGATGAAGGGAGGTTACGCTTGGAGGGACACTCTAAATAATCTAGCGGCTCTTCGAAAATACTTGCAAGATTCTTCCCAAGAGGTGAAGAACAATAGAAGCTTCAGCAAGGACACGACTCTCATGCTTGCGCAGATTCAGGAGATGAAATGTATAGTCTGGATGGAAGGTGATAAAGGGTGGACTGCCTGGGTAGATAAACTGGATGACATCCTGCACTAGCCTTTTGGTCACTGGTTTTTTTGCTATGCACCATTTGTATCGATAATGTATCATTGTAACGGATGTTTATTTTGATGTCTCTGATCCTTTTGGCTCGGCCTTCTGCTCCTGTTTTGAGGCTCGACCTCTTGTAGGCTGACTGTTCGCTCTCGAGCTCTTTGTACCTTTTGTGACCTCCTTATATTTAATATAAAAAATATTAGTATTTAATATTTGAATAATTTTTTTATTTTATTTTTATTTAAATAAGTTTAATAAATATTATATATTTATATATTATTTTAAAAGTTTCATTTATAGAGATTAATATATTTTATTTTAAATAATAATTATGTATAGATAAAATATATTTTAGTATTGATTTATGAATTTGATATTGTAAGAAAATTAAAATATAGAGTTTTTTAAATTTTAATTCATTATATGTATATAGAAAGTCTACTTTTATTTAATTTTTAATTTTTGTATGTAATTTATAGTTTTATTTTTGAATAATATATCATTTATTATTTTGGTTATTCTTTTGTTTTGATTTTACTTTGAAAATTGCAGTAAATATTAAATACTTATATGTTACTTTTTAAGAATTTTAGGTATAGATATTGATATATATTTTTAAAAAATTGGTATCTTCACATTTAAAAAATAAATATTAACATTTTTCCTTTCTATTGTCATTGTAGGTGGCACTTCTTAATGTAAACAAAATAGTCAAGTCAAACTGATTAATAAATCAAATTTAGATAAAAATTTGAGTAATTGAAGGATATATTTTATTTTTTTGTTTTTTGATACTATGACAATTTTGACTTTCTAGATAATTGATGTATTGTGATAGAGAATCAAACTTAAATATAAAATATAGATAAGTGTTTAAGAATATGCGATAAATTTATCTTGATATATATCCTACTATCAATTGGGTTTCATTATGTGGCCTAGTCTAACACTATGCCTTGTTATAGAGATTAGTCCATGTGATGTAGCTAGAACCTCTTTCACATATAAAGTCTTCTCAATCTACTTACTTTTGCATTTGGTCTTATCTTTGAATAAGGGGTTCTTAGATGATTAGTGGGGCATGCTTTAAGATGGGTAGAATAATTTTTGGCTTAAGTCCTTAGATAACAGCAAGAAAAAATCATTTAGAGAAAATCTAGTGGTCTTCACTTCTTCCAAGAAGAGAACATCAAGAGCTAGTTACTTCTGATAAATATTTTGCACTAAAAAATTGTAGGAGATAAAATTCATTGTGTGGAATCAAACAATATGTTGTCACTATTTGAATCCTAGAGAGAGGAATGACAATTCTACAAAAAAATTAAAGTTAAACTACCCAACTGAATATTGGAAATACATATTATTCAATTCTAAATAGCATAATCTCCCTCTTCTAGCCACCTAGTAGGGAAATGAGACTATTTCAGAGGCCTAGGAGATGAGGGAGATAGAATACACTCTTTTAGCTAAGAATATAAAATCATCAATAGGTGAGGCATTCAAGAAAATATTAGCTTATAAGAGATCTCAATTGAGGGTGAGATAACTTCTTTCACCTTCTTTGAAGGGTGCAAAATAGTACCAGGCTACACTTTTGTAGTTGAATGATCTAAAGTGGCTTGAGATTTATCCTATTAATCACCAAGACCAACACTTTTTACTTTATATTGATAGATCATTGTTCATTTATCCTCAAATTTTGATGACATGGGAAACATTGTAGACCAAGAAATATTGACTAATCAAGGATGTGATTTTGACATAGGGAGCTTCCAAATGATAATATTTAATTTTGTGCTTTATAGATCAACATTGAAAAATGTGTTGGTTAGATTAAGGTAAAGCACACATTGGGTGTGAAAAATGTTACCAATTTAAAATTCTAAAAATTCTTTAGGATCATTGATGAAGTCAATCTCAACACAAGAACACTAATGTAGATGAGTTTGATAAAATATATCAAGCTTAACACAAATGTTATTCCCTAGGGAGGTGGCAATAGTATGTGAAAATTTCTAGCATGGAAGGAGTAAACTCAAGAAGTTGAGCCAAAATAGAACATGAAGTTTCTTCTCATCTAATATAGATCAAGATCTCACATCTAGGACTTAAAGGCCAATAAAAGACACAAACATAGCAAGGAACATGTTAAAGGATAACATTAACATGGCTAGCCTCATCAAAACAAAAATGAACCCTTTAGTGAGGTTCTTGATGGTTTAAAGATGAACCCCATTGTGCAGTCCATTCCTAGTTGTCGTAGTCCTAGAGCATGCTTTTAGGGGGAGTGTGTCCAACAAAATACTATACTAAAATGAAATTATCAAGTAATTTACAAGAATTATCAAACTCAACAATGAATAAAAATACAACCACAAAATGTGTACATTGTTAAATACCTTCAAGACAAATTTCTAGGATTTTTTGTTTGATGAAGCCATTGTATAAAGTCATCAAACTATCAACACCAAAATGAACTAGTAGATTGAAATAGTCTCATTTCCCTACTAGGTGGCTAGAAGAGTGATGCAAGAGCATCCCTGGGTGCAATCAGTCTTGCATCAACCAAAAATATCTACATTCATGTTTTCTTTCATTTTAGTGGTTAGCTATCAAGACCCAATCTCAATATTTCATACCGCATTAGACCGCATTGTTACATCAGAGCTCGTGGAGTAGGATATATGATCTTCATGGAAACATCTACATCATATCCAAAATTCAAGTGTTTTGGAGATTCCAGTACGAAGTTATCGCTAACAGAATATCAGTTGTAATTGGACAGAGAGTATTCACATATCAGTCTTGGATTTTCAAGTGTGTGGACCCATTCCATGACTTACGGAGCTCAGGAAACCATTTCATAAGGATGCACATTCATCGAGGAACCTTCATTCTAATCTGCATCATGTTTGTCCAGGGATCAAGGGAAAATCATATGTTTTGGCCAACCTTCATATGTTTTGGCGATGCAGACCTTTTTTGGAGCTAGGAAATGATATATATAAGCATTGTGTAGTTGCATTAGGTAGTAAGCTATTGATAGAGAGATTCTGGTTCGCATCAAGTATTTTCTGGGATTAGCTCCATATCTTTTTGTAATCTGTAAGCCAGAAGGCAGGGCATGTTGCCAATGAATAATTGATCATTATATATACATGTTTAATTGTTATTTCAATTCTTTGAGTTTTCGTTGTGTTTACTCTTGTTGCAAGGTTGGACAGTCCTATTCCCAAACCCTCCATCCTTGACTGCACCAAAGAGGGAGAGTATGCTATTTAGAATTGAATAATACACATTTCCAATATTCAGTTGGGTAGTTTCACTTTAGAAATTTTGTAGAATCATCAAATTCCTCTCACTAGGATTCAAATGGTGATAAAATGTTGTTTGAATCCACACAATGAATTTTATCTCCTACAACTTTTTAGTGCAAAATATTTGTCGGAAGTAACTAGCTCTAGATGTTCTCTTCTTGCAAGTAGTGAAGACTACTAGATTTTCTCTAGATGATTTTCTTTCTCGCTATTATCTAAGGACTTAAGCCAAAAATTATTCTAGCCATCTTAAAGCATGCCTCACTAATCATCTAAGAACCCCTTATTCAAAGATAAGACCAAATGCAAAAGTAAGTAAATTGAGAAGACCCAAAGTGAAAGAGGTTCTAGCTACATCAGATGGACTAATCTCTATAACAAGGCATAGTGTTAGACTAGGCCACACAATGAAACCTAATTGATAGTAGGATATATATCAAGATAAATTTATCGCATATTCTTAAACACTTATCTATATTTTTATATTTAAGTTTGATTCTCTATCACAATACATCAATTATCTAGAAAGTCAAAATTGTCATAGTATCCAAAAACAAAAAACAAAATCTATCCTTCAATTACTCAAATTTTTATCTAAATTTGATTTATTAATCATTTTGACTTGAATATTTTGTTTACATTGAGAAGTGTCACCTACAATGACAATAGAAAGGAAAAATGTTAATATTTATTTTTTATATGTGAAGATACCAATTTTTTTAAAATATATATCAATGTCTATACCTAAAATTCTTAAAAAGTAACATATAAGCATTTAATATTTACTGCAATTTTCAAAGTAAAATCAAAACAAAAGAATGACCAAAATAATAAATAATTTATTATTCAAAAATAAAACTATAAATTACATAACAAAAATTAAAAATTAAATAAAAGAAAACTTTATATATATATAACTAAAATTCAAGAAAACTCCATATTTTAATTTTCCTACAATACGAAAGTCATAAATGAGTAATAAAATATATTTTATCTATACATAATTATTATTTAATACAATATATATTAATCTCTATAAATGAAAATTTAAAAACAATATATAAATATATAATATTTTCTATCCTTATTAAAATAAAAATAAAATAAAAAATTACTCAAATATTAAATACTAATATTTTTAAAAATAATGAAAATTACATATAAGAAAAAAACAATAAATAATTTGAAAATAAAAATTCTCACATGAAACTACCAAATTCATAAAGCAATCAATAATAATATACTTTTTTCTCTGTACATAATTAACATTAAATACCATAAGAAATGTCTTTGGAGAGTTCAAAACAAGAGATGTGAAGTAAAACACCATTAACAATTCAATGCCATTATATGTATGGAGCTACCGCGATAGTACAAATTCAATATGGATGGAAACAAACAGTCACCGTACCAATTCAATGCGGGTGGAAACGGAAACGGAAAAGGGGCAGCTGTAAAGAGGGGCCCACACACTACACTGTCAGCTTAGTGTGTGATGTTTGCAGGTTGCGTCGTTTAGGCTAAATGTATGTGTGTATGGTTAGTCGACCTTGAATGGAATAGTAGAATAGAAATCTCTTACCTGTAGGGATTTCATAGGCTAATTCCATCTGGCTACATTATGGAGCCTCCGGCGCGCTGCTGCCATTCCAAATTCACGAATTTCCAGATCATGTAACCTCCATTAAAAACAAAACTCGAGCCTTCAACATGTGAGCATTCTTCCCCTCATAGGCAAGTGTATCTAGAATTGCTCTATTTCTGCTTATGCGGCCACAACTCAGCCTTCAACCTAGGCTGTAAATGAAGACAAGATTACAGATCTCAATCTCTGCACAAAACTCATACATGCACATAATTTGTGCATGCCTACCATAGCATTTCCAACTATAATATCTAACAAAAATACGCCTTCCAATATGCGTTGATGAATGTCCATACCCTAATCTATGGCTCCTCCCCTGTATTTTTGCATACAAATATTTCTTACTAAGTTTACCTTCGTAAAATAATTATGGCAGCCAGAGAAAAATATAAAGGAGGTTCATCCTTTGACACTCCTCTACGCATGCAGGTCTTCAGGTGTATTTATCTACATTGTCTATCGCACTTTGTCGCTGACAACTAGAGATTCATTGACCTTCCATCCATCCTCCACATTTTCAATTTTGCAAGGACCAGTTGCGACTTGTATATAAGACCTTCCATGTGCATTCTGGTTGTTCAACCACTGAGCCGATGTTCTTCTTGGTTATTGGTTCCTTTTTTTTAGGATGTGTTGTAATTAGTATAGAGAAATTATAGTTGATAATAATTTATTTGTTTAATTTAAAATTTTAAGATGCAATTTTTCATTTTATAAATATATTGTTATTGTTTGATAATTATTTAATTTTATATGAGATATTTATGTTTATTTATAATAGGAGTTATTGAATTAGATGACATATGTATGAGTTAGATAGGTTTACAAATAAAATAATATTAATAATTGAAAAAAAATGAAAGATTGTTTTGTTTGACAAAATTGATGCACTATATATGGTACGTACGCATATTTACTTTTCCAAAACTTTCTTTTTTTTGGTTAGAAAGTTAATTACAATTTTAAATTAGTAAGTGTGTTTGGTCAATCTTAATGTTCAATTCAGTCACAATTTGATGGATTCTAAAATTAATTAGGTAAAAAAATTAATGTTTTTTATCAAATTTTTAATTTATTTATAATTTTTTCTTTAATTTCTTTTATGTATTGTAAGAAGTTATTTCTTCTATTCTCTCATAATTGCAACATAGTTGTATGTGGATACTAAATACTTGAAGATATTTCTTAACAAAACAATATTATAATATCAATTATTTATTAACAATGCTAAAAAAAATATAAAGAAGGGTAAATTAACAACTATCAATTTAGCGTGTACACATTATATTTTATTGACACAATATTGTTACAAAAATTACATAGTTTTTATTTATTTGTTACAAAAATAATGTTTTGTAGTTATTCAAGGACAATTAGGAAATTAAAATGTTTGTATTCATTTTTTTAATATTTAATGTTTGTATGTGTTATTTTATGTTTTATAGTTATTCAATCACAATTAGGAAATTAAAATGTTTGTATTCACCTTTTTAAATATTTAAACTCAACTTTCTTTTATTTTACTTGTAATCAAATCTCTAAAAAGTAGCTACTTCACCCATTATTTTATAGCTCTTTTTTGTAAATATAAATGTAAATATTTAAAATTAGCAATAAGAAAAATAAATTAAGTGTGGCTAAAATTAACAATGTTAAGGAATTAATAAACATTTTCCTTAATTAAATAATGTTTTTTTAAGTCTTGTTAATCTACTTTGCTATAGTGTGGAGTTGAATGCTTTTTGATATTAATTAACATTAGGTACAATCTCAAATTTGTTTCATTCAGGAATGACAAATCCTAGTCACCGTACATACATCATTGAAATATCGAGTAGTGACAGTTCCTCTAATCTTCCAATTTCTTCATCTCCCACAATCAATTGGGATGGAACTCTTCCAAGCGTGGTTCAAGATTGTTCGACCGATATCACCATTAATTGCTTTGACCTTTTATATAAAGCAAAGACACTTGTTCCAAACATACATAGTGTGCAAGGTTTGGAAATTTAGTCAATGGAAGACACATTGAATTGTGTCCATTCAACTTATGACATGCTAGCTGCCTTTTGCACTTTCCTACAAGAAATGCAAGATGTTGAGCACTAAGGATTAGATGGTGCTCCATACATCAGACTCACATTCTAGAACTATCTAAATAATGTCCCAAAAAACTTTAGTTTTCCAAAAGTGTATATCGTGTAATATTATAATGTGATTACGAGCTCTACCAACTATGGATAGCATGCTATTTTTTGTGAACCTCCTAAGATAAATGTTATTTACCTATTGATACAAACAAGGAAGTTTTCCTAGCAGTAAAATTACATTCCAAAAGTACCTAGATAGCATGTACTACACATCCGCTTCAAAACTATGTAAATCATATGTGATAGTCAAATGATATTATGTCCTCTATTAACTATAGATATGTCTTATTTGTACTTGATATTTTACATATGCAAAAATATGTTGATACTTTTATTTCATGCTTTCACTTTTACATATTATGACATCTCATTCCACCTATGTATTGTTCCTACAACCAATTCCCCCAACAATAAATTGGAACATCCACTTTTCAATTTTTTATATTTTTACAAGTTTATAAACAATAGACTACTTATCAACTCATCCAATTTTATAGGAATATTTCATATCCCTAAATATTATGTCTATATAACATCTCCCTTGAACCTCCTATAGATGCAATTACAATAATACATTAAGAGAACTCAAATATCAACACAATATAATGATAATGAATTATAAATATATGCCCGACAATTTGAATTACATCAACCACCTCTATCGCAATGTTATGTGAGCTCAGAGGTTAGCATGTTCAGCAAGCTTATGTTTCTCAGATTCAATCCCACATCATGCCAGTTTTCAGTGTTGCAACAGATGCAAAGAATGTCACGAGAGAGCAACTTCCATCTGATTGATTGATTAATTAAAGAAGTATCCCCAATTATTTAATTCCATCAGCACCTCCGCCATAGATGGTCTATGGTGTGGGAGATAAGAGGTGCAACAGAGCCCCAGCTGTAGCAACCCCTCAACCATGGAATATCCATATCCGCTCTTTGGGCCCATCTCTTCAACTATAACCGGTGCGACTACTTCTTTCAGACTATGAGGAAATGAATTAGAAACCCATTCGGACAGAGTTAACCCATTGGCGAACATTGGATCCGTCGGCCTCTTTTCAGTAAGCATCTCCAGCACTACCACGCCATAGCTGTACACGTCTCCTTTCGCTGAAATCCTTCCTCCCATTCCATACTCTGCATAAACAGCAAACAAACTATTATCTTCCCCACTCTCAAAGTGGAACACAATGAATTTGTTTAATTTAGCCCAATTACTTACCAGGTGCAATGTAACCAAAAGATCCTCTCAAGGTCGAGGTGATGGCGGATGCATCGTTCACCAGTTGTGCAATTCCAAAATTGGCAACACGAGCTCTCATGCTTTCGTCCAGAAGCACATTCTGCGGTTTTATGTCGCAATGAACGATGGCTGGAGAGCAGTCATGATGTAAGTATGAAACCCCACGCGCTACTTGGAACAGAATCGCCCATCGCTTCCTCAAACCCAATTCTTCTACTGCACTGCTATCAACTGAGTCTCTGTGCAAATGGCTTCCGTTTGGCATTAATTCTAATACCAGAGCTTTGAACTCTGCCTCTGAGCATGATCCTATTATCTTCACCAAATTAGGATGTGCAACCTTCACTAACGTTTGGCACTCTCTTTGGAAACAATCGTCTGCTTCTTGGCGCTTTGGAGTAAGAACTTTGATAGCCACAATCTTACCACCTGGAAGAACGCCTCTGTAAACTGATCCAAGGCTGCCACTTCCAATTAAGTTCCTCCGATTAAAAGCTTCGGTTGCTCTGCTCAGATCTTCTTTTGGCATTAAAACACTCGATCTTCTCTTGTTTCTAAAGCATATCCAAAATCCTAAAGCAGCAAGGCAAGACAAAGCAGAGACACCAAGTATGGAAATCAGGAGCATCGACTTCCTTTCGTAGGCACTGCCATGGCGCTTCCCCCAATGACAATTGTGCAAACCCAGGCAGTTCCCACACAGCTGGAGATTCCCTAAATACGAAGTGATGTTCTGCTTATATGCTCCTAAACAGGGGACTGGTCCTGAGAAATGATTGTATGACAAGTTTAAATGCTGAAGCATTTCCAGCTTTCCCAGGGATGTTGGAAGTAACCCCGATAAGTTATTGAAAGACAAATCAATGTCTTGAAGGCTTTTCAGTTGGCTACCAAATGATGCTGGAAGAGTTCCTTGAAGCTTATTGTGAGACAGGTTGAGGTACTCAAGTCCTGCACAGCTACTAAGACATTGAGGAATTGAGTTTGATAATTTGTTGGAAGAGAGGTCAATTGCTTGCACCATTTTCATTCCCCAAAGCGATTCGGGGACCGGCCCAGTTAATTGGTTGTTCGATAGATTGAAATACCACTGCAAATTATGAAGATTGGCAACCTCCAAAGGAATGTTTCCTGTGAGACAATTATATGACACATCTATGAGTTCAAGATTTGAGCAGCCTCCAAGTTGTGGCGGTATGCTTCTGTTTAGCTTGTTGATGCTTAAATCCAGCTCTCTTAGATGCTCCAGGCTTCCCAGGCTCTCGGGGATTGTCCCAGATAGCGAATTGTTGTACAGAATAATAAATTCCAGGCTTTTCATCTTACCCAATTCCATTGGAATGGGGCCTTCCAAATGGTTGCGACTGAGATTTAACATGTGTAGATTGGAAAGCCTTGCTATTGCAGAGGGAATGGTGCGCTCCAAGGAATTACCACCCAAATACAATTCTGTGAGCCCTGTGAGATTGCCGATCTGTTGAGGTATGTTGCCTCTTAAACTGTTGCTTTCCAATGAGAAAGTGGAGAGAAGCGGAGAGAGCAGAGCCAGAGAAGGAGGCAGTCTACCTTCAAGATGATTGTCTGTCAAATCCAACCTTTTCAACAGGGAACAATTAGTGAGTGCATTCAATATTGGAACACCTTTCGCACTTCCACTTCCGCTCACGAAATGATTACAAAACAGATTGAGGGTGGTCAGACGGTGAAGATTACCCAATTCCTGAGGTATCACGCCGCTCAATTCATTCCACGCCAATTCAAGCACAGAAAGCCCCGAGCAATTCCCCAGTGATTTGGGAATTACCCCGCTAAGCTTATTTTGTGGCAGAAGCAGGTACTTCAGCTTGGAAAGCTTCACGCCTTTCTCCGACGGAATCACCCCACTCAGCGAGTTATTAACCAAAGAAAGAACTCTCAACTCTGTGCAATTTAGCAAAGAAGTCGGGATTTCTCCCCTGATTTGGTTGTTGTCCAGATGGAGTAACTCAAGGGCGGGCTTAACCAGCACACTCTAAGGGTACACTCCTTAGGTGGTCGGCCCACAGCCTCTTTATTCATCCGTGACTTTCCGTTTTCGTTTCACTTTTACCAAAGTGTTTCCGTTTTCGTTTCCGTGAATATTATACAAAGTATAAACGGTAGCTCAAAATGTATTTACCACTTTCACTTATAAAACACCGATAAGAATATTAATCTTTGGTTATATTTAAAATAGGCTTCACGTTTTTATCCCTCTGACCATATGTTATAAGAGTATTATTTTTAGTTTTTGACATTAAAGATTTTTAATAATTATTAAAAATAAATAATTATTAATTAAATAAATTTATTAATAATTAATATTGCTAAAAATAATTATATATATTTTAATTTTAATTTTTTAAATTAATTTATTAATAGTGTATTGTTAAAAATAATTAAATAATTTTAATTTTTTTTTTTTTTAGTACTTGAGAATCGGGTATGACCCTATAAAGCTGCTGATGCTTGCTGGCATCAAACTTTTAACTTGTGCGGCTGGCCTTGTGACCCTCGTTACCAACAGGAGACGGGGAGACTAGAACTTCGTGACCCGTGAGCATATGAGTTAACCTTGGCCAGAGCTAGAGACTAGCCTAATATATTTTTAATTTTATTTTTTAAATAAATTTACTAATTATAAATTATTCATAATTGATATTTAATAAGATTTTAATATTAAGTATTTTTTTATTTTAATTTTTGAAATGAATCTATTAATAATAAATTATTCATAATTGATGTTTAATAAGATTTATTTTAAAGATTTTTAGATGATAATAATAATAGATAATCAACAACCAATAATAATTTTATTTTTTTAAAATTACTAATAATAATAAAATTAATAATAAATTATTAATTATAAATCAATTATAAATAACAATTCTAATTAAAATTATTAAAATAATCAATAGTAAATTATTGATTATTAATTATTTAAAATTTAGAAAATTAATTACACATAATAATAATAACATTAATAATAAATTATAGTTAAAATCAATTTTCAATAACAATTTTAATTAAAATTATTAAAACTAATCAATAATAAATCATTAAACTAGTTCTACATGTTACAACATAGATGATAAACTATTTTTTAATCTTTTACATGTCTTTAATTGGAATTTATAATTCAACATAGAACCCAATGTGTCTAGATTATACAACTCATACATTGCAAACAAGATCATATTGAAACTATTCAAGACTACACTTCTCAATTCTTATCCTTAATTGTGCCATGGAATCTCATCATCTAAATTATATACTCCAACTTATCTTTTTAAAATATCTATTACCCCATATCCAAGAGAAACTACTTTTTAATTGTTACACTTTTCTTTCTAACCTAATTAGGGAGCAATTAAAGTTGATCAAAAGCAAGAAGTAAATACATGCATACATTAGAGTGATCCCACAATGTCGGAGTTTACAATTTTTGGCCAAACTAGACACTAAAGTGATTTTTTCTAACTAAATCTTCACTTTCAGGCACCTATAGCAACTAAACTATGATGAATTTGAAGATGACGCAAACTAGTGATTTGTGACATTTTGTCTGTAGATTCTAAATATATTTTTTTCAAAAATTTTGGAATCAAATTTCACTTCTTTTTCCATCTCCTTTGAAAATTAGTTTTTTTCACTAAAGACCATTTTAAGGAGTGATGCTCACCATATACAATATAACTTTTTTTCCAAGGGATAAAATTTTATTTTTTAATTTAGATTTTTAAAGCTGGCAATTTCTAGTCGCTCGTTTTGGTTTTAGAGTGTTTTATTGAATATTTCTTCCTTAATCAAGTTTCAAAGTCAAATAATTACAATTCAAACATAAATGGATTGTATACAACATAACTGGCCACTGTATGTATTGAAATTCAATTTTTTGTTGGATCAAGAACTACAATATTGTTATGTATTTCAATTTTGTTTTGATAATCTCTATTAACCACATGTACATAACAAAGAGCTTGATTTTGGTGAAAAACCATTCACAAGAAATAATAAAATATAAAATATAATAGATTAAATTTAAATCTATTTAAAATTATACTTTTTGGGAAGCTTATAATAAAAGAATACATACTTACAAAAAATAAATTTTAAATGAATTCGTTTCGATCCCCCAAAGAGTAAATCAAAGGATTTTTTATCGACATTTGATAGGTGTAAAAGGGAGACTCACGTTATAGGTATGGTTTTAAACTAGTGGGGGTTCTATCCGGGGTTTGATCTAAGGTGGCTTGATCAAACCCTCTTCAATGGAGAATCCTTTAAATGGAACTTTTCAAGGCTTAAATCATTATATTTTCTAAAAATATGTGATTTTAGCAAAAAACAGGATCTCTTGGAAATTGTAAACCAATATTGTGTGATCACCCATTACATAATGATTTGATCTTCATTTCTCTCAATGAGATGCCTACCCTTTAACTCCTAATAACAATTATATGAAAAATTATGATATATGTGTTCCACCTCCTATTATCCACTATGCTTCTATAATTAGTTTATTTTGTAACTATTTCATCATCTTTTCTCCTTTCCATTTTTATGCACCCCTATTCTTCACTTGAATGACTTCATGGATGCCTGATTTTTTATGATGATTTGATGGTTGTTGATCCTCTACCTAATTGATCTTTTGTTTACTCAATTTGTGTTTCCTTTTCACTCTTCTTCTCTCTAGCACAACTTGGGCCATGATATAGAGCAATAGATCTCATCAATGGTGTTACTAGTTTATGCACCAAGATGACCAATATTTTACCTACTCTTATTCCCACATAAACCTATCTAGTCACACATTCATCAAATGTCATCTTCACTATTCCTAGTAGCTATCTTATTGCAAATATTACAATAATTTCCTTCATCCATTATGCAACTTGGTATGATGAGTTCAATGAAATAGTCATTTTGGCCAAGTTAAATTCTTAATCTCTTTTCACTTCTTACTATAGCCATTATACTCTCATATGACCCCATGATAAGAATGAAATACATTCTCATTCCCATGAGTACTCTTCCCTTCTATTTTCCCAATACCTAGAACTAATCAATGGCCCTTAAAACCTTATAGAAAATCAAATTCTTTCTCTCTTTCCTCATCTAGTATTGAGTGTAAAAAAGAATGTTTATGTCCACAATAATTAAAAATACATAAAAAGGGTAAAATAAAAAATAAAAAAATAAAAACATGTAAAGCCTAAGAGAAATTTCAAATCACTTCAAAGTACTTGTCTATAAAAAATTAGTCAACTAGATCAAGATGTTATAACATATTTTTCTTTGTTTTTATCAATGATCCATCTATGAGTCATTCTAGGATGAGTTGCTAAGCTATGGTTCCTTTCTTCCCCTTCTTTTAGCATGAGCATAACCTAATATTAGACTAGTGCAAGTTACCATCTCACTTTATTCCTCCATCTCTTGATCCCTTTTCTACACTTTATTCCATCCTTTTTCTCTCAAATTCTTTGGTCAAGAATGCCTTAATCCTGGAACAAGACAAGGCAAGAATTTCATTACTTTCTCCTTTGTATCGCTTCTACAACATCCCAAGCATAACATCTACACTACTTCTATCCCATTACTATTGCTACACTTTCTTACTATCTCCATGAGATACTATAGTATACACAAAAATGTTGGATCATAACAAACTACTTGGTTTTACCATTGTATAAAATTAGGATCATGTTATAAATTGAATAGTCTACTATAGTGATCATTAATTATCCTTAGATCTTCTTTTCTTCTTCTTTTCCTCGACCTTTGATTATGCTAATGTTTTAATCTTACCTTTATTTTGATCTTTCCTCTCCATTCTTGGCCTCTATTTCCTCTTCATCTTTCTCCTTTCCTTGATCCTATTTTTCCCTTTGCTTTGATTCCACTTTTCCTTAGCTTCCCCTTCACTATTGTATTTTTCTTTTGTTTTCTTCTCCTTACCCTTCCACTTTGTTTTGGATCTTAGTTTTTCTCTTAATGATATTATTTGGTCTATGATAAGTGGATAATTATGATCCATACTTTAGTCACTATTATAACTATTAGGACTAACCCTAGTAACTCAAAATAAAGGTGTCAATTGAGTTTCTCATCTCTTTTCTTCTATTACCTTTCTTTATGATTCTTTTATGTCATTTTCACTCTACTCTCTCTTGCTTTCTTTTATTGGAGGTATTTATTCACTATATTATATATTCCTAGACTTCACTTGTATCATTCATTACCTCATCCTCTCACCTACTAATCTATCACGTTCTTTATTTTTTATTAGTCCCTTCCTTGATATTAATGGCATGTCCCACTTCTCTTTCTCCCTCAGTGTCCCTCTTCACTCCTATCATTACCTATCAAGTGTTCACATTGAGGGAATCTCCTTATTTTCTCACCTTGGAGGTATGAGCTAGATATTCCTCATTCTTTTTGTATCTTCTTGATCATCCTCTCCCCTTATGGGGGCATGACCTTGGTCTTCCCCTTGCCTCTAACCACTCATAGTCTCCTTTTTCTCTTAATAACTATCTTCTTCACTCCTCACCATCATTTTTACCACTCTCTATTAGGGCATATCTTATCTCACTCCCCCTAGTGACCCTCTCTCTTATTTATGCATCTTAGGGCATTATCTCACTGTAGTAATCTAGATCTTTCAATCTTTCTCCTTCTCATATTATTTCATCAAAATCCTTAACATTATCCTTTCTCCATCTTCTTGTTGGTCTTGTTTTTAAACTTGCCAACTTTAAACTTTTTGCATTTGAATTCTTTTGTCGAGTAGATCCTAGTAAAACACGCCCCAATTATCCTCGAGTTTCAAGTCTCTCACTCTGATCATTTTGAAGAAGAACCTCCATTATTTTAACTAGAACCCTTAGAAGCAATGATGTAGCTCAAATTTTTTTATGAAAATAATTAAATCTCAAAATCTATGAGAGATGGTGCAAAATATTTTTACAAGGATGTTCAAGTGATAGTATTTCTCCTAATGTGGCAAGATTTTGGATCAAAATTCCTTTAGTTGGTGAGATATTAAGAGTTCAAATTTTCATCGAATAGTTTGTGAAAACAATCACATCATGAGTTCTATAAAATTTGAAGCTAAATGGTTTGGTAAGAGGATTTGTGATATTGTTATACACAATGTGGAAATATTTCACAAGAAAATATTGATCTAGGTGAAAATTATGCATTAAACTTCATTTGTCAGGTTGGTAGATTTCTCAAAAAAGATTTATAAGGTTTTGCTAAAGTGAATTTGAGCACTTTCTAAATCCATTGACAAGTTCACAAGTTCGATAATTCATCAAAATTCTAAAAGTTGTATTGTTTGTCAATGGATTTTAAAGGTGTATCAAATTTTTGATATTCAAAATTGAATTTATTGAAATTTGTTTTTTTTTTTTGATATTTCTTGAACATTTCAAAAATAAATTAAAACTTATCAAATTTTAAATATTCAAAATCTCATTTTTAATATTTTTGTAGTTTGGTGTGCGTTCCTTCATCTCCTAATCTTGTCTGATTATTTTGAATCGACCAAGGTTCGTAACTAAACTATAGTTCATTTCATGTGCATGTAATTCTGAGCTTCATAGAGCAAACTAAAAAATATTAATCTACTCTAGTTAAAACACAAACAACACCCAAATTTAGTATAAGATTTAACCAATCATAATGAAAACATAATATAAAGATGATTTTTCTCAAATTTTGTGGTTGTAGAATCCCTTTTGAAATCTATGCAAAATATGGGAGGATAGACAAATCTTGTGAACTATTGGGACAAAATGTCTCAAAGAATTGTAATCTCATGGAGTACACTCTAATTAGAAATGTTGCATCACTACCCTCATAACAATCTCTCAATTTGATTGTGTCTATTATGTTACTCAATTTGAAACTCAATTGTGGTACTTTAATTTCATTGTCAAATTGTCATTTGTGTGTCAAGTTTGTCAAAATTCATAATGATCAATTTTTAATAAAATCATAGATCATGTTGTCAAAATCTAGAATGTCAAATTATAAATTGTTTTAATGAATTTTAATTTTAAATAATTAATAACCAAAAAATTATTATTGATTATTTTTAATAATGTTAATTAAAATTGTTATTTAAAATTGATTTTTAACTATAATTTATTATTAATGTTTTTATTATTATGTGTAATTATTTTTTTTAATTTTAAATAATTAATAATCAATAATTTACTATTTGATTATTTTAATAATGTTAATTATAATTGTTAATTATAATTGATTATTTTAATAATTTTAATTAGAATTCTTATTTATAATTGATTTATAATTATTAATTTTATTATTATTATTAATTAATTTTTTATTTTTAATTATTATTGATTGTTGATTATCTATTATTATTATCATCTAAAAATATTTAAAATAAATCTTATTAAACATCAATTATGAATAATTTATTATTAATAGATTTATTTCAAAAATTAAAATAAAAAAATACTTAATATTAAAATCTTATTAAATATCAATTATGAATAATTTATAATTAATAAATTTATTTAAAAACTAAAATTAAAAAAATATTTAATTATTTTTAACAATATTAATTACTAATAAATTTATTTAAAAAATCAAAATTAAAAATATATGATTATTTATAATAATATTAATTATTCATAATTTATTAATAATAATTATTAAAAATCAAAAATATCAAAAAAGTTAAAAATAATACTCTAAATATAACGAAAGATTAATATTCTTATCGTTGTTTTATAAG
>VDFB02069858.1:0-31448 GCA_007258455.2 Sequoia sempervirens | reverse complement strand
TTAAAGTGATGAAAGTAATCCAAGATGACATTTCAACTTCGAAGGAAGAAAAGTTGAAAGAAAATGGCTAAGTGTTGAGACTTAGTAACAATGAAGAAATATTTTCAAAACTTAGGATGGAGAAAAGAATGGAAGCTCGTGCAAAGTTGAAAAACAACGTCGAGAAGAAAGATCAAGAGCAGTGTGAACGCGTTTCAAAGTTGGAATCTTCTAGAAGGATGGTGGCCATTAATGGCTCATTTATTACCCCACTCTCCTTTGTGGCGGTTTTTAGGGCGAATCTTGTTTAGGGTTGAGGTGGCACGATCTGGGCCATCCAGTCGATTGTAATCTGAGCCGTCCGTTGGACTTGGCTAGCTATATAAAGGGGCATGCCCCCTCATTTGTACATTCATGAGACAGTAGAATTAGAGTAGAAGTTAGAATAGAGAGACAAATTAGAAGTAGCTTAGTATAGATTGATAGAGTAGTTGAAGAAGAAGGAAAGTTTTTCCTTAAAAACTTTGTAAGAAATTGTTGTGAACACTCTCCCAATAAAAAGAATGTTCATTGATGATGAATTTCATCTTTTGTTGTGAGTAGCTAGCAAGGTTTCTTCGTCCTTCTGATTCGAGTAGTGACTTAAAGTAGAATAAGTTTCATTTCATGCAAGTAGTAGATAATAATTGTGGAATGTGGTCTTCAATTTGAGCAAATTTCGTCTATCCATACCACTAGTGTGTTCGCTGATGGTGAATGCGCCTTGTGTGGTCAACTGGAATATCATGTACTTAACTTCGATCATGATTTGTATGTTTATATGCGTCGTTGTGATGGTATTTTCATGCTAAGTTGTGATCTAAACACCTTCCAGTTCTGTGGAGGCTGTCCGAAGCGAGGCAAAGCAGAGCTTGGTTGAAGCTTGTGAGAATTGATCGCCATGTCCACGCCTTAGAGTAGATTAGAGCTCTCTAAACCCTGGATTTTAAATTCAGTACTTTCAAGTTAGTTCAGGAAACAAGAACTTCATAGACAAATCTTTCGAGTATTTGAATTCCTTTCTCCGCTGCCGAACAATTCCGTAAGTCCCCTTGAAATACCAGCAAATCACATCGAGCCAACTGAGCCTATTCGCACTGAAAGAACCTTGGAGTTGAACGCACGAACTCTCTCGCAATCTTAGCGTGCTGGATACTTTGATCAAGAGAGGATAGGGTAGCCATTGGCGACTTTATTCTGCGTTGGTGCGGTCACGAAAAACACATCAACAAGTGGGTTTGGTCTGGGCACAAGTATGTTACAGGTACAACCTCGGGTATGCCCATGGTTTTTCCTGGGTGCCCCGGCTTCCCTGTGAGGAGGTGGGGTGGGTTGTAGGAACAAGTTTCATGAACTGTTATTCATTTTTACTATATTTTATATGTCCTTTGCCGCTACCATGTATCCTCTTTTTTTTATTCATAGTTCTCCACCATGCAAGCAGACTGGATTTAAATGAAACTAATTGATTAGTTTTAAGAAACCTTGGTTGCATGAAAGTAAATAACCTAATCAACTAACTATTGGCATACCAATATTTGTTTTAATAAGATCTTGAAGGCAACAACGGGATGATCCTAATAGGATTAGGGGTTATACCACAAAAAAAAAAGTGTTTCCCAACCTAATTAGAGTTAAATAAATGTATACTCATAGTTAAGTTCGATACTTTGAGTCTAGTTCTTTTCTTTCTACTACATTGCAGCTTTGTATATAATATTTAATATTGCCTTAGGAAGGTTTCCTAGTCGAGCTCATGTTTTCATTCTATAATAGCATCCTAATTCTTGAACTTGAACCAATATACAAACAACGCACAACAATGCCACTATTGGTAAAAATATACTATATGACCAAAAACTTCATTTGAAATATACTTAACCAATCTATTATAAAAGTTTATAATTTTGAATATATATATTCCCATACCGTACCCAAGGAAAAAAAATTGTTGTACTTCCATACCTATATCTAAACCTGTATTCGAACTGAAAACTTAGAGTTTAACGCATGAATTTTAGAAAATAGGATTTTGTTGTTTACATTCATATCATTGATTACATTGCATTGCACAATGCATACCTCATAGTGCATAAATAATAACTAGATGGTTGCAGTTGATAAAATTTCAATTACAATATAGTTTGTAGAAAATCAACCTATAAACTAAGTACAAAGTTCCAAAAAATCAAATGTAGCCAATGACTCTTGGTACTACAAAGTACAAGTAGAGCTATGCTAGAGGGCTGCAGGTCCTGATGATGAAGCTCCTGGTTTAGAGCCTCTCCTAAGTCGTTCAACCTCATGACTATCCAAGCTGGCCTCTAGGATCTCAAAATCCTTAGGCTCAAGAAAGTCATTAAAAAGACAATTTTCCTTTGCTGAGTAGACATCATAAGTCACAAAATGGGAATCAACTGGTTCATATTTGTGATTTCAGATTTAACAGTACTTGCAATTTCTAGAACAATGTCAAAGAGAACTACATGCAGAGTGTGAGAGAAATTATACGAAATAGGAATCAATTGCAAAGTTCAACTTAATAGGTTTTGAATCAAATAGCTCAAGATAGAGTAATAGAAAATGCTTTTGAAACAAAATCTTAAATCTCAAAAGACCATAAATGATATTGAAATGTTCTCATTGATAACTATTTTAGCAGATTTGTAAAAGATTGAAGGGAGAGTTAAATATTTTTACATTAGATAATAAAGACCTGCTAGTACAAAAGAAGAGAGCAACAATTTGAGCCACAATTTTAGCTTTTATTATTCAAGTAAATTTTCCTTGATTTCACATATAAATGGAGTAAAAAACAATGGGCTTTGAGTTGAGAATTTGAGAGATTATAGGTACAAGTTTCAATGGAAAATCAAAGCACAAGGAACATTCCCTTTCAATGGGGCAGTTGCTGCTGAAATCTATCTGGATCGTTAAAGAAAAAATATGAGGCTTTCTTCGAGGGGATTAAGATAAGCCCACAAGACTAGGGCATGACTTCTCTCAAGGAATGTATTAATTTTTCCTGATACCTATTTAACATGCATGGAATGTTACAAAAAGTATGTCTAAAGCATTCATGTATTGATATTATATTCCTTGCAAGCCTTCTGAACCTCCATGCATATGACAATCCTAAATGGAATGTAGTTCCCGAACAAGTGTAGGGCATGCATTAAAGCAGCGAGTTTCACCAATTAACAAAACATTAAACCTGCAAAATATATAGGAAATATAAATATAACCAAAACAATCCTTCATTTTGATATAAAATATTGCTATAGTTCATTATTTTCAGCACTACAAGCTGATTTTTATCTTTCTAATAGGAGCCATTTTGCTTCCTGTTCCACAATGTCTATATACTATTATGTATAAACTCATACTTGTGGAGAGTAATTGTGACTTCGAACAACCTACAGGTGGATGCTAGGATCAATGCAATGCGATCCCATGGTGGCTTGGCCCATCTTGCAAAGTGCTTCCTCTCACTCGTCGTTTCTCTGCTATCGTGCCTTGAGCCCTGTTGCTTTGTTGTTGCGAATAACAAACTCGGATGCAAAAGATATGTTTTGTGCCCTAGCCAATAGCAAAAGAAATTCCATGCTTAATAGCGATCTCATCGTAACTGATACCTATCAAAAATCCTAATAAAAAATGCTTTGCGAAAATATATGTTAATAAAAATATAGTCACCCTTTTCCATACGAATTTGGCCACGAATTTTGACAAATTTTATACATTTTTTAAATGTTTGCTGAATTTCAAGCTTCAAGCTTGTAATTTGGCGAACCCTGTGACATAGATAAGAACAACAAGACAACAAAAGACAGCCAGGGAACAACAAAGAAACTACATCAAATAGGACATTACAAAATCTTTACAAATAACCAACCCAAAGTTAGGGTGGTTTAAAAAAATCGTTCCAACGATTTTTTTTAACCATAGTAAAAGGATTGTTCTCTAAAATTCTTTTCTTGCAACAAGAAAAATTCATAAGACCACAAACAAAATCCTCTTCCAGCCCCGAAGCTTTAAAAGAAGAAGCCAACATCATATTGTCCATAGGATATTTCCCCTTATTGTCTTCCTTCTGCACCTTGTCAAAGGATGTAATAGACTCCTCAATAGTAGCAGGAGTATGTTCCTTTTTCCTCCAAATGAAATGGTGTTTCTTGTTATTCGAGCAACTCATAGTAGTATGGCCCATTTTGTAACAACAATGATAGATAATAGGGGGGTCTTTAAATTCGATCTGCTACACCCAACTACCATATTTGGAAGATAAGGTGATTTGAGTAGGGAGCACCTTGTTTTTCTCCTCAAAAAAATATAATCTAGCCAACAACAAATGAGGATCATAATTTAAAGTTTATGAAATTATTTGTAATTACAATTGCTATGTCCATTTGACCATGAATAGCCTATTAGTTTTTTTTGTTTTTGATAATTAAAAAATAAAAAATAC
The DNA here is from genome assembly GCA_007258455.2 of Sequoia sempervirens. Taxonomy (NCBI): domain Eukaryota; kingdom Viridiplantae; phylum Streptophyta; class Pinopsida; order Cupressales; family Cupressaceae; genus Sequoia; species Sequoia sempervirens. The sequence goes on along the minus strand of VDFB02069858.1, from coordinate 26,962 downwards.
AATATATAAGTATAGATGAAAACAAATGTGCAGAAAGAAATTTGCCAGAACTAGTTCTTGAACAGATAATTTCCAACTTATTGCTTTTATAATTATCAAATACTACTTTTTTAATATCCAAAAGTATTTGAAGTAGGTCAATAGTTCTAGAAAGTACAGACAAGAAAGATGACAATTTTTTTTAAAGAATCAGCCATAAGAGAAAAGAAGAAACTAAACAAAATAAAGCCTAATGTATTAGCACTTTTTCTAAAAGACAGTATTTTTAATTTAATTTACCATCAAATCTTGAAATCATACAATTGTAGTTAGTGTACAATGACTAATATTATGTTTCGATAAAATAGGTTAGCCGACTATGTATTATTTGTTTGTCGGCTTTGGGTAGTTACAATCATTGGTTGGTCGATGGTTGTGTTCCTCTTAGCAATTGTCGGGTCCTTTAAATAGATTGTGTATTGTCAAGGAAAGGGGCATGATCTAGTCTGATCGAGTCTAATCCTTGGTTGACCATCTTTGGTCCTTTTCTGTAATAATTTCATGTGCGAATAAAGTTATACTCATATATCTAGTATGCATTGTCATCTCTATTATTTATTCATGTATTTATTTTATCAGATAGAGTAGTAAACAACAATATGATCATAACATTTCTTGAATTTGGTACAAATCCATTTTTTTAATTTTATAAAAGAAAAATAGTTGTTCACAAAGAGTTCTACACCTTTTGTGAAACTATGAACATAATATATTCTAAAAAACAAGGATACATTAGTTCTTTCAAATATCATGTTTGCCTCTTAGAGGTTTTAATATTTGTTTTAAATTTGACAGGAAACAATCACGTTTGCAACAATGGATTTAAGATCCACGGAAGAAGAACTTAGAGAGGGGCTAAATAGAGTACTGAATCTCATGCATTGCAATACAGACTATGCTTTCAAAAGGTTGTGCAATGATAGCAATAATACAGAGGTAATATTGTGGTATTTCTGATTTGTAACTTTGTTTTAGTACTTTTCTCTAGTGTATATTTGTTCTGTTTTCATATCTCATTTTTGGATTTTTTTTAAGTGTATGTATTTCTAGGTTGTTTCTGTTTGTATCTGGATCAAAGTTGTCAATGTCCTTTGGAAAAACCTCTCCTATATATATATATATATATAATTGACAACAACCTATCATATTCATGCTAATTTTTCTTGCAGGAAAATGATTATAATGCTAGAACATTTCCAACTGCTTATTTCTCAAGATTGGTTGGAGAAGGAAAGTTTGAAGAGGCATTCATGAGAGTACTCTCCCTAGGAGATGTCAGTGCTGTTCTTTGGTTATGCAATCAGGTTGGACTGTAATATTTTAGATAAATTTTCCTTGCTTTTCTAGTTAAATTCAATTATTTCATGGAAGATATCTCTTAAACTAGAAATGACATATAAAATAGGTGGAAAAGATCTATCGTACCACTTTGATGCTTTTTCCTTTTATTATAGAGAGACAAAATAAAGTGTTTATAGAAGATCAAGAAAAATTTCAGACAAAGAAATATTCAGTGTTCCACGGAGTTTTGGGGACGGGGATGGGGGGATGGCGGGGGACGCGTTTCGGGGACGGGAGATGAGGGGTCTAAGTTTTGGGGGCGGCAGCTGGTGGTGGGGGGGTGGTGCTGAAATACATATAGTACTTGAAAAATTAGTTATAAAAAGATGTATAACAATATAATTATATAAATGTAGAAGCCTAAGTTGCATCCAAAAGTATTCTTGATTTCAAATATATGTTACGATGTTTTTTAAGATAATAGATTAACATTGTTTTTAAGTTTTTAACATCTATGTAAGACCAAATTAGGTTCCTACAAGATGTATGTTTGATGTTGGAGGATGTATGCAAGATATTTGGAGTAGAAAGATATCCCAAATATTGAAGCACCTAGCATATAGTTTGGGTACAATTCTGTCCAAACACTTGGTTTACAAACCAAACATGTTAATTGTCTCCACTCTACATGGGAATTCAGTCATTGCCCGCGTCATTGCATTCCATGAGATGACGGCTCTTTGAGGCATTCAATCAGGCAGCTCACGTGCCTTTCCATTGCTTCCACATTTTGCATACTGTACAGTGTAAATAGCTAGAGCCGCATAGGCCCTAGGGTAAATAAAAAAATAAAACAAAAATTAAAATATAAATAAAATAAAATATTAAAAATCTACACACCTGGCAGTCTCCCAGAAGTTTCCCAGAAGTCTCCTAGAAGTTTCCCAGAAGTTTCCCTGGGGTCAAGTTGATGTCTGGAAGTCTCCCAGAAGTTTCCCTGGAGTCTCCCCAACAGAAATGGCCAGGAAACATTTCCCTCCAGGAGGAGAGTTCTAGGAAACAACGAAGAAACTTGGAGATGGTGGGGGGACGGTGGAGGGACGTTTCCCAGGCATCTCCCCGTCTCGGGTGCGGGTGTTTTTTTGGGGGGACGCGTCCTTGTGGGACACTGGAAATATTTGACACTCAAATTTGTATAAGCATAATTTAACCTTGAGCTTGAGATTGTAGGCAAAAGGTCAGACATTTGTTAGAATGTTATAAATAAGACAATGTGGAATTACCATTTATAAGAATAATTAATGGCTAAGTAATTTCTGCAAGTTTCTCTAATTTTGAGTCATTAATCATAGGATTTTCAGGTGTTTTTTATCTAATTGACTTATGGTCTTATCCATTATGGCTGACTGTATATGAACATCAGTGATCGTTTAAATTGAGATACATGTGTTTGATTCTCTACATATTGTATCACTCACATATTTTGGAGACACTATACATTAGAAATGTTCATAAATAGAATAGTTCTATTATGAGCTATATAGTGCCTCATCATTGATAATTTTTTTTGATTTATTATAATGCTTTAAACATATTTTATGCTATGAAACAAGCTAAAGGAATATATGGTGTAGAAAGAGTTTTAAATTGATGTTTTGGGACATATATATGACTCAATATAGGAGTTATTTTAGTTACATGAATTAAAGTGAATATGTTTCAATGCTGTGATGTTCCCAACTTAGATATACAAGATCAAATGTAATTTGCTTTGCTGTTCCAATAGTCTCATAGGATGGATTGTGCTATGTTGGAAATATGGACTCAAAAAGACTTATGAAAAATGATTGCATAGAAAGCAATATTGCAGGTTGTAATACGGCCCAACATTGCAGAATCAAATAGAATAATTGTTCTTGATATTACGGTGAATTTTATTAAGATTAGACCTTAGAACAATGACAATGAACACTCGATTCAGGGCATAGTTAACATACTACTTCAGGTTTTATTACTAAAATTCATAGCAATGCAACTACACAGAATATCCAGACTCAATAGGGAACTATTAAACATTCTTGGAATATTCATACCCGTAACTTAGTTGACTGGCTAGAATAAGATGACGAAGCACTTAACTTCAAACACTGATGACAGTCTCGTTCGCAACATATATGTAAGCACAATATCTGGCTCCACAATGGTCAATGCCAATAGCATATTCTTCTATATCCAAGGCGCAAGTAGCAATACAAAGACATTGGTAGTTTCTCCCAATATCGGGGTCTTCAGAATGACTCAGCGCTTGGACGTCCTCCGACAATCCAAATCAATACGAAAGCAGACCACAAGTGAGCCTTTAGTATGATCGTGATGAACAGGGACTTTGTATACAAGTTGCTCGCCCCTTCCAATATTCTTGATGACAAGGATAAGAATCTGTGTATACACACAACAATCACGACTAAGAAATATATGAACAAAGACAAAACCTGTGAATAATCGATCCCAATGTATATGGATATAAACTACGACTTGACAATCTTCCAGTATGCTTGCTAATCGGATATTACCATAAGAATACCATGAAGTGCTAGAGGTAGAGAGACTTGTTCCATTGCCTTTGTATGAACTTCAGATGCCTTTCCGCCTATCGGGATCATTACCAACTGTGATTACAGCAGAAATAGAATAGAAGGCCAAATTCGAGCCTTGAATGATTCCGTCAACTTTCCTGTGCAAGCCAGATTCGCTCCAACCCCTCTACAATACGCTCCTTATAATGTTGACTTATAGTCAATTGCTAAGTTTATGAAGATTAGCCATCTCAGGGGCTACGTCCTGAATGGCTACAGATTGCTTGAGAGTTTCCGTTCTCAGAACAAATTCAAAACCAATTATTTTTCCTTCTTTCGTGATGCCATTACAATTCCCCTAACCATGATTTATTTGTCAATTTTGAGTTTCGACAATTGATTTTATCAATAACTTTTATAAAGTCTCAACATATTTAATTAATTAAATAATTCAGAAGTCTTCAAGTCTTAAAAATGTAAATAAAGACTATTTGAATATTTAATTAATTAATTTCAATTGCATTAACTCTAGAAAAGGGACGGGGACATCACAAAATGCAAAGATTAGCTCAATAGAATTGAATATGGATGCATGACCCAACCAAATGAATGAACTCTTATGTTTTTCTTGAATCCTTACCTTTAGGGACGAGAGCAACTAAATTTGTATTTAGGCTTTGAAGGAAAATTTTGGAGCTGTGAGATTCTTCTACCATGTAATAAGAACCATAGTTGAAAAATGCGGACTCAACAATAACTCAACAGGCCCAAAATTTTTAAAAACTCGAGACTTAGCAAAAACTTGGCAAATTTATCAAACATTTGAAAATACACAATTTTTTAAAATATTCTTAAAAAAACACATATAAACTAAATTTGTAGAACATATTACTGATTTCATCATATACAAATCAAAATTAGAGTTTAATACATATCAATGTATCATAGACCAAAAAACAAGTTCAACTTTTGAATACATATCAACTTCAAGTTTCGGTATCAATAAAAATTATATATCTTTAATTTCTTCTACGACTGAATCTCAAAAGCTTTTGTTGCCGCTATGTGGGTGTTGCTGAAGTAGATGGTATAGCTGCAGTATCCTCAATAGGAGCCTCAACAAGTGCCTCATCCATAGTGATAGGATCAAGCTATGTGTGTGAAGAAACTGCCTCTGCTAGCTGACCAAACTCGCCTTCTTCCTCATAAGCTGCCACTTTCGCTTCCCATTCAGCTGCCTCTGCCTCCCTCTTCATCTTAGCTAACTCATCATCACTTATCCATGGTTCCACATCCACCTCATTAGGCTTAGCAATCCAATTTGAGAATGGATCAATGTCATCAAGGTCAAGTGCTTCATGTGAACTTTGCCCTTGTACCTTCTTCTCATGCAATTGAAGGTTATACTACACTTATTCAAGGTCATTCAAGCGCTTTTGAGTCAACCTATTGTGCTTGTTTGTGTAAATGGCCTCAAAGGAACTCTAGTTGTGCTCACAACCAGATGCATTACAAGGCTGATATAAAATGCGAAGGGAAAGCTTTTGAAGATTAGGCGTTGTGGCACTATAATCTACCCACCACAAATCTGCAGGGATAACAATTGCCATTTATAACTTAGTAAGGATTTAATAAACTTTAAAATTGACATAAATGGTAAAATAAAATTAAACACATGAATTTGTTACCTGGCTGTAGAGTGTCTCTCCTACAAATGCAAAAAGTGGAAGAAAATAATGCCCCTTCAGCCTTCTTATAGCTCTGTATCTCATCAAGAATGAGATCTCGAAGGTCATTATCACTAACCAATCTCTCAATACATGTGTTGAGGCCAACAAGAACCTTTGCATCTGCTTTGAAATTAGGAGAGAAATAAAACTTGGGGTTCAAATAGTAGGCAATGGCATGAATATGTTGGTGGAGTTGTCGGTTCCACCTTTGATCTATTATGTGCCATATGGGTTGATATTTGGTCTTGTTTGACCCATAAAAATGTTGAATTGCCTCTTTGGCCTTATCCATGGCCTCATATAGATACCCCATGGGGTTTTGATCCCCATCCACCAATCATAGAACTCTAACCAATGGTTTTGACACCTAAAATATAAAAAAATTAACAAAATCAGCAAGTTGTAATATTAGATAACAAAAAAATAAATCATCAATTGAAGTTTGAAAACTTACATTGATGGTCTCCTCCATTACTTTGGCAAATCTATCATCAAAAATGGTCTTCACGATCTTCTTTGCTTCAGGCTTCCTGCAATACGGACTCTCCAACCATCTTTCACTCACAAACATGCGCTTGAGGCTAGGCAATTGATGTAGGAGCATCCATGGTGACTTGCAATCCTGTGTCAACAAAAGGTTGAATTTTTGAATTATGCAATTTTGGATTTTTGAAGTGGATTAATTTTGGTTTGAATTATATGGTGAGGATGGATAAGTATTTATCTACAATTAAATTATTTTGTCAATTAAATTCTTGTGCAACTTTGACAAGTTGACTAGTGGGATTTAAAAAATAAAAATGAAATAAAGCATTAAAATTGCAAATTATTTGGAAACACCCAAGATGGGCATTGAAAATGGGATAATGGATGTTTTAAAGCACAATAATCATTTCCCTAAAAAGTAGGGATTGGAGGTGGACGCCCATGACTTGATTTTTGCCTTTTCTTACTTTTTCTAAAATTGCAAATGGAGAATTAAAGCAACAACTCCTATCTTTGTCCAAATAGTTTTAAATGGATTTTATTGTGAATTAATTATTTTTGAGAAGTTTGAATTTGCAGCCACAGAGAAGATGGCGTACTTGGGAAGAGAGGGTAGAAAATTAATTCTATGTAGTGGTGGAGAATTTGGAGAATGGGGAAAGTAAGAAAATAATTTTTTTAAAGGAAAATTTTTGGGGGAATTTTTTTTCCAGGGGATTTGGTGGAGAGACTCAAGAATGGTGTGGCTCTTCTCCAGGAAGGGTTTCTTGAGTGTGTTTCAGGTTGAAGGCATGAAATTGAAGCTACAACAATTTTCTTCCATTGGTAGTTGTTGATTGCAAGTTTGCAATCCATTGTTTTGTGTGTTATTGCAGGAGAGGGGTTTGAAGATTGTATGAGAAGATTTATTTTGCTGTTGTTTGTGAGTTTAAATGGGCCATGTTGCAGCCCTTGAATCCATCATGGACTGATGTAAACATTGGAGATCATTTTGTAATAAAAAGTTGTAAACTGGTCAGTTGCAAACCAGATTTTGCATATATTGCAACATTGTTTGAATGAAAGTTTAATGTTTATTTTGTGTTAAAGAATGGTTTCTATGTTGTGATGGTCTGAGTGTTTCCCCTACTTCCATCAACAATGTAGCTAAAATACTCTGCAAGGTGAGGAAATTGGTGGCAAAGCGTGTGACTCCTATTGCTCAAGATCCTTATCATGAGTGTGCTCTCTCATGAGACTTAGGACCCATGTGTGGTTGTAGATGTACTTTGTGATATTCCTTCCATCTTCGACCACATTCTTCACCCAACTTAAACATGAATATGAATTTGTACATATGAATATTTTCTTTTTTAAAAACAATCTTGTTATGCTGCTAATATGGTTTTGTTTTTACACTCAATTTTTTATTTGGTGCAATTTGAGCTCTCTTTTCTTTACAATAATTTAAAGTCAAATACACAATTTACCAAATGAGGATCAAAAGGTATCTTAGGAAATTTAATAGGAGATAGACTTATGTTGAAGTTGATGAATGTATTTCTACTCAAAAGAATTCTTGTTTAAGTCATTTCATTGTTTCCCTTTCTCTTTTGTTCATCAGTATTCTTTGTTGTAAATTCTGTCATTATATTCCTTACCACCCTTTATGTGCAGGCTACTTGTGATAACACATCTTCCAACATGAGGAAGTTGTTGAGAATCTCTTCATTTGGCCCTTTTTCTTTTGTAACTCATTTATTTTTATTTGTATTGAAGCACTTAAGCTCTCCACTTTCCACATACCAAACATGTTCTTATATCTTTTCACATTTGTAAGTAGTATATCTTTACTTTTGTTGTAGTCGGCCGTAGTTGGCCATTTGCTAATAAAAGTGTAGTTAGTGGGAATAATACATGACATGTATTATTCCCACTAACTATAGTTTCATTAGCAAATGGCCGACTACGACCGACTACAACAAAAGTAAAGATATACTACTTACAACATTTCTTTATGATTCTATCTAGAAGATAATTGAGACTAGCTCAAAATAGTGTTTATGTTTCTCTTGCTTGGTTTACATATACTTATTATTAAAAAAGAGTCAAGAACACAATATAATATTGTTATATATTGGCATGAGAATTATAAAGAGTTTCATCTCCTTACATAGAGTTTTAGAGATGTAACCAACAACAAATAAATGTGACATTTGTCTGAGATTCTAAATACTAATAATAGTAAACATTATTATAGATCACTAAGTCACTACAGTGACTTTATTACAAAAGGTAAGCCTTATATTTTAACACCCCCTCTTAAGACTTGTACTAAAAATAAAACATACTAACACATTAATTGAAAACTAAAAACATTATAACTATACATTCTTCTAAAGTTTTTTTGAATCAAGTTGCTTCATAACCCTCATTAAGGTATAGCTCTTGAGCCAAATTTCCAAGTTCCCATATTCCACCTCCCCAAACTCCTGAATTATGAATCTCTTAAATTATTGGACAACCATCCATGTTGAACTACATCCATAGTTCTCCATCAAGTTGTCTCATGACCCTTGTAAGAACATAACTCTCAAGATTCACAAACCCTTGAACTGCCTATGCATACATTCATATTGCACTTCCTCTACACTAGATCCCTTCCTTTTTTCAAAGTGTGAGCTTCTTAACATATGTATTCTTCATCATTGTCAACATCTAGTGGATCTTCAAGAATGGCTATATCAACTACATTTGGTATGTCTAAGTTTTTCCTTGAGAACATCATTGGCATGACTTCTACATTCAAAGTTGTATGACCTCTTTTCTTGTAGTAATAACATTCAATCTCCCTTGTGTCTTTATCCGATCTTTGATTTTTTTTAGTATAACACCATCTCAAGTTGAGGATCATTTTTTGTATCTCCCATAACTATTCTCATTTCTTCAACTAAGAGAGCTAAAAAATCATATTTTCTAAGAGTTTGAAAAGGTAGTTGACTAAGAATAAAAATGGCATTGCTAAATTTAAAAGAAAGATTATTTAAAAAAATGGCTTTGCTACAGAGGAAGCGATTTACTATTCGCCGTGACCAGCTCACAGCCAGCCAAGCGATCCGCAAGAATTGCTTGAGATCCTTGTGGATAGTCATTCTAGGCGCATTCTACATGCTAGTTGAGGGAACATAGGAGTCTACACAGCGGATGAGTACTTATAGCAGGCTCACGGAGTCATCATTCCTATATTCCAAATTAGAGGTAGTATATTATCAGATTACTGTGCCGTTTTTGCCTTAGGCTCATTACAGATTATGCGCCTCTCACTCATTGCGAACTAGAGGCTAGCCTAAGATTGGGCGCCGACATCCGTGGAACATAATCAATCACAATCGGGTGTTTGCAATTTGAGTTCTGTGCTACTTTGTTGTGGATCGACACTTACTATGAGTCAGGAATTCTAATAGAAATCTGGTTGAGTAAATAAGATATTTAGGAAATCGTGATCGATTTGCAATTTATTGAAGACGTATGTATGACTGTTGGCATCAGCCTTTTAGGGAGGCATTATTGATTGAACTATCCATCACGGCAGGTGAGTGACCGCTGGGTCCTAAAGAAGAAGAAGCGATCAACTATCGTGTTCAGGCAAGAGACTTGCGGAGAAGGGGCGATCATCCATTTTGCTCATACGCGCACCCTCCAGATAGTCACGGGAAAACACGGGATCGTGTTGAAAGCACCCTTGAGAGAGACGACATCATTATTGGTAATTCCCTACAGGAATCAAGATCACGCGAAGAGATAACTTGTCAGCTCAGGCCGGAAAGCACATCACTGACTATCGATTGTAGGCCTTGGAGATCACCATCAATGTTGCTCATTGGTCAGTATCGACGGATTGACACTTATTATAGTTGCGCGTACTCCTGCATACGGGAGACACCTTGTCACTTGATTAGGGAAGATCCTCAAAATTGTGTAATCTTGATTGACGCCACTAGGAGGGCGGCAATCATAAATCTTAGATCGCTACATTATGCATCAGACTTCTGTCTTATTTGTAATCTGCAGATGGTGGTAAATTTATCGCTATTTCCTAAAGTCCTGTACACTGTGGCTTGGATGTCGATTATTTCTGTGTGCATACTATTTCTGTTTCTACTTTGAATTCTTTTGATTTAGTGACAAGTTCAATAAAGAGTATTACAATAATTCCTGATTCAAGAATAAACCAGCGTTGCCCAGCTTGGGGTGCGTCAGAGACTCTGCACGGGAACCGCTTCAAACACCATCCCTAGGAGACCTGGTTGAGGCCTGTCGACTCTTTGCCAAGCCATTCATAGTGACTAAAGGAAATTGAGAGTATTGGTCCCTCTGAGAATCTCACGAAGATGGGTGTCTACTTTGCAGCGGCACTTCCCATACAACCGAACGCGGCAGTTCATCACTCAGCAAGGGTTGGGCTTGCTATCTTGCTGTCCTGGTTGCACCTATTCACTGCGGCTGATATCAGCATTGTTGTTCATTGATTTGCATCGACATCTCTGCATATATTTCTTGCTACAATTTCAGTGTTGTCATTTTTCTGTTTTGTATCTCCAGTGATATCTGTGTTGGGCATTGATCGAACTATGGAGGATTCAATATAATTAGCTATTGTGTTTTACTAGCATCAATCTTAGTTTTGCATGGAGTTGTGATGATTGCTGAGTGTATGCTGTCATTCGGTGATGGCTGTGTGTAAAAGAAGCCGTTACTACATCGAGGGGAAAGTTATGGAGATTGAAATCTGAAAGGCATCACAGATTGGACATTTGTAATAAAGAGATAAGTATTCTATGTTTGTACCTCTGAATAAAATGAAATCGCATTCTTCTAAGCTTCTCTTCTTTCTCCTAAAAGCTCGCTGAGTTGTGCAGAGAGGATTTGACATTGATTATTTGTGGCCGAGTCATGTGATTTTAGGAGAGGTCGTGGGTTCTTTTTGTGTAGTGATCACTGGCATGAAACTTTTTGGAGATACCATTCATGCTAGTTGCGAAAAATTTCTAAGTGTGGCTCTGACATGAAAGGAGAACTGCAATTTCGATTGTGATTGGTTGGTCGCATCGATACCATTCTCTATGTGTGCATGGACTGTGATGGTGTCTTGATTCAGTGAAAGGCCTGGTTCTATATTGAATATGACCTGGTTCTATATTGAATATGATTGGCTGCGTAATGTATGTCTGAGTAAATTGAGTTGAGTAGATTGTCCTTGTAATTTGTAGTGTTGTAGCAGAAATTGAGTGAAGATGAAAGAAAAATATATCAGAATCGACAAAGATAAGTTGTACTATTCCTTAAATTATTCTATCTAATGATATTTGCTACATGCTTCATTTATATTAAGGGTAGTTTGATTTCATGAACTATTATTAATCTCTTTAAAATGTAGGTTGGATTGAGAAGCAAATGGATGATGAATTAATTATTTGAGATTGCTTAAGGAATTCAAGGGAGTAAGAGCTTGATGCATCCTGTGAGGAAGTCATGCCGGCTGAAGAAATGAACAAACATGAAGTCTTAGCTTGCAGCCATGAGACTGAGTTGGTGACACATAACTGTAGACATCTCTCGAGGGCACAAGGTTGGGTTAGCCTTGGATGGAGAGTTTGCATCAGCAAAGAAGATTGAGAAAAATGAAGACACTAAACAACGAAGAACCTATACAGATTGTTATTGTGACCAGTTACTTCAAAGAGGAGGAAATGACATTTAGAGGGAGTTAAATTCTGGGAAAAAGATTAAGGTTATGAGATCAGTCAATGGAGGGGAGTTCACTTCCAGAGGATTTCTTTGCAATCTTTGAGGCAGGGATCAAGAGGGAGTTCTGTGACTCACTGAGAAGAAGTGAAGGTTGTAGTGTTGCAAGGCCAGGTGCTAAAGTCCTTGGAAGACCTCTTCAGCTTTAGAGAACAGAATTGTACAAGACAGTCAATCTGGATTTGACATTGGTAGCCCTACAAACCTATTTAGAATAGAGTGATCTGGGATAAGGTCAAGAAGGACAGTCCTGAACTCTAAGTAGTGCCAGAGGTGTGCGTTAGAAACCGTTCCTCTAAGGTAAGCATTGTAGGCAATCTTGGACGAAGAGGTCAGGAGGTTGATGCAAGTACTTGGAGTTTCAGAGGGAGTCACATCATCATGAAGATTTGCTGTAATGTATATTTCTCTGAGATGGAGAAATATGAGGTGCGAGCCCTTGTTCGTCTCTGAGACTGAGATGAGACGTCATGTTGAGAGACTCCATGATGACATCACGTTGAGAGACTCTGTGATGTACCCTTGTACTTGTGTTTCTTTCCACACATGGGAGTAGCCATGGTGGACGTCATGTTGAGAGACTCCATGACGATATCACGTTGAGAGACTCTGTGATGAACACTTGTACATGTGTTTCTTTCCACACATGGGAGTAGCCATGGTGGACGTTATGTTGAGAGACTCCATGACGACATCACGTTGAGAGACTCCGTGATGAACCCTTTGTACTTGTGCTTTTCGACACATGGGAGTAGCCATGGTGGACGTCATGTTGAGAGACTCCATGACGACATCACGTTGAGAGACTCCGTGATGGACACTCATGCACATGTTTCTTTCCACACATGGGAGTAGCCATGGTGGATGTCATGTTGAGAGACTCCATGACATCACGTTGAGAGACTCCGTGATGGATTCTTGTACATCTCTGAGACTAAGATATGGTTTACCACAGTTGGGTGTAGCCATTGTGGATGTCATGTCGAGAGACTCCATGACGAGGATTACTGGAAAAATACCTCCCTAGCTAAGAGGGAGTGTTGATGTTTATAGTGGCCGGAGATATTTTTCTCTCAATTTAAATATCATAAATAATGCTCAAGGCAGGTTGGCCTTTTGATGTACAATAAATATTTTATATTTATTTTATTTTATTGGAGGCCGACCTAGATGAAAAGTCACCTTGCTTTGTATATATACAAGGTGAAGTTCATACATTCAAATCATCAATTCATTCTTCATTCAATTCACACTCTCAAGAGTTCACACTCTCGCAGCAGATCGACTTCAAGGAGATTTATATTCTATTGTATCAAGAAGAGATTCTCGTCATTTATTGTGTCAAGTTCGCCCTTGAGCAGGGTCTGATTTGTAAAGCAGATTTCTGCTCTTATTCGTTCTATATATAAGAGATATTTTTGCTGGGTTTTTTTTTCTCCCTCGAGGAGGGTTTTCCCAGGGTAATTTGCTGTGTTCTATTGTTTGTTGTGTTGCATTTCTGCTTATTTACATTTCTTGTCTAAAACTAACAGTATTTGGATTTTTTCATTTCTAGGTGTGGGAATTGATGCTAAGATTTCTATAATGGAATTTCCATTCTCAAAAGGAAAAAAAAAAAAAACCTTGGAAATTAAATTATTTTGAAACCTTTGGGCACTATTCCTTCCAATTTTCAATTTTTTGGACTTAAAACTTTTTTGTAGACAATTTGTACATTACTGTAGAAATGATAATTTTTTAAAAATACCTAGAAAATTAAATTGTGCCTTAGACTACAAATTGTGGAAAGAATGTATCACCCTTCTTGATCTTGCTTGAGCTAGTTTTTGTAGAATTGCAATTATAGCTGTTCGCCCTAGCTATTTCTTGGAAGTCGCCCTTTTAGAACCCACATGATAGTAAATTGTGACCCAAAATTCCACAACTTCCTTCAAAAATATCAAAACTCAACGCATTTTTGACTATTATCATTGATATTTCTGCAATTGCAACCTTTAGCTTGTTTTTTCCTCCCACAACAACAAAATGGCCATGATTCTGGCTAAAATAGTGCAAAAAACCCTCTATTTTTGCAAATGTGTAACTTCTAACCCACACGGTGTTTTCTTTTGATTTGCTACAATCACTATAGATCTCAACCCACAATTGTCTTTATGCGACAAGCCTAGGATGAAACCTTTGTTCTGATACCATATTCAAAAGGAGCTATAACACAATTGTAGAGGAGGGGGACCAGCTGCTTTGAGACTGTAGGTCATGGGAGGGTCCTAAGCAATAGGTTGCCTTGATCTACCTCAAGCTTTCTAAGTGATTCGGAAAGGTTAAGCGTTTAGGGTCGAAAAGGAAGAGCAATCTGGTTGCTACTGTCCTTTTGCTAATCTGAATATTTCAGGAAGTCAAGCGAGCCGATTTCTAGAGTTCAATTTGCAACTTAGATAGCTCATTGCCCGAGGACGGTAGTGTAGGACATAGACTCCAGTGCAACACGCTGGCATCTCAGTGGGGCGTTGGCGTCCGTACGGACAAACGACTTTTGAGACAGATAAAAACACTGAAAATCAAATTAACAGATTGACTAATGGATTTTATGCTATAATAGAATGTAAAGAAAGTATGAAAACGAAGCACAACAAGAAGAATAGTTTAATTAGTCTATCTTCAAATTGACAAAGAATTGATAAGGAAGCGATACCAAACTTCGTGCAACTTGATTCTTCGAATAGCTCCAAATGAGAAGTACCTACACACAAAAGAACAGGGAAATGTTTGGGCTGTGTTTAGAGGACTGCCTTAGTCAGTCCCTCGCTTTGGTGTTTCCACCACGAACAACTAGATAGCAACGATTCTATAGAAAGATGATAAAGAGAGTATAGAAATGGAAATACCAAGCAATACTCAAACAACCATATGCTGCAATACAAATACGATAATGCAAAAGTGAATGAAAATGGTGAATATCACCTTCTCAACCACGTTCTCTCAAGGCAAATGGAGGAAGGAGCGAGCTTGCAAGCTCTCCAAAGCCAACGTTGTCGCAACAACGGAGAGGAGCCAACAATAAAACGACTTGTAGCTACAATGGAGGTGGTGATGCCACTTGAAGGAGCTGAAAGTAAGTGTGTAGATTGAAACCAAGAGTGAATTGATCCAAGAAGCTGAGTAGAATGAATGTTTTAGCAATTTGAAGGCAAAAAGCCAGTTTGAAGTCAATCAAAGGAGCAACAAATGTTACACTTTGCGTCCAATGGAGGAGTGTAATGCCTCTGTAGATTCTAGAGGCAGGAATCCTATTATGACTGAAGTGTGCTGCATGGCGTCCATGCGTTGCGCTAGTGTCCCTGACAAAAATTCCCCCACCGACACACAAATGAGTTGCCAAATGGATAGGGTAAGGTGGCGGGTGTATGGATTGCATCATCGTGCGCCGTGCTAGCGTCCCCAACAAAAATTCCCCCATCGACACACAAATGAGTTGCCAAGTGGACAGGGTAAGATGGTGGGTGTATCGATTGCATCATCGGATTTAATTCTCTAAGGTAGAGGGTAATGTAAATGTGGAATTTTCCTAGGGGTGCAAATTCACGCCATTACAACAATATAGAGATTGGAGTGAGAATTACAAAGAGATTCATCTCCTTATATGGAGTTTGAGAGATGTAACCAACAACAAATAAATGTGACACTTGTTCAAGATTTTAAATATTAACATTATTACACACCACCAAGTCACTATAGTGACTTTATTACAGTAGGTAAGCTATGTATTCTAATAAGCGACTTTATGCTGTTTTTATTATGGGTAAATGATTTTGACCATAGGTATGAACTAAATAATGAAGGGTTTTTGAAAGAGCCCAATCCTCTATACAAAAATCATGAAAGATATGTTAGAGAAGTACATACAACAATAAGGAACTGTAATGTCCCCTTCTCAAGCATGAACAATTGGCAAAGACTCTTAGCCTATTTAATTCCCATAGGCTAATTGAGATGTAACAAGGGAATAATTAATTAATTAAGTTGTTTGAAGACATTCATTTTTCAGGCAACTTATATTTAATTAATTATTTTATTGGATAGTAAAGTAACAAATTGGAACCCAAAAGTAAAGTTAAATTAAAAAAATATTTTAAAAATCACTTTTGTGGGGGAAATAAAATATAATTTTTCAATTATGCAAAAAGGTATAAAAAAGAGAGTTGGAAAAGAAAAATTCATTCTTGGCATTTTTATTTTCAAACCTTAGCTTGAGAGAGCAATTGTTGATCTATTCTGTCTAAGCATGAAAACCTTTCGCCCTAAGATTGGTTTCAAGGATAGAAACCCTCCCAGTCAATTTGTGAGTGGATTCATCCAAGATTCACAAGTGTGTTGAATGTTAGAAATTTTGTGGATATTTGTGTTAAACAAATTGAAATATCATTTCTGAATTTGTGAATATTGTTCCAGTTTGAAGCAGATTGTGGAGATTGAATAAAAGAATCATTTGCTAGCAAATTCCTATTGATTAATGGCTGATAAGAAAAGATCAACAGCAGGCCATACCATTTGGAGGTTACCATAGTCAGCCATACCATCTTGTCAGTGACTGCAATCTGCCCAGAACTGAGCCGTCTAGGTTTAAGGAGGTGTTTGGAGAATTTGAAAATGGGCGACCAGTTTTGGGGGAGTTCAAATGGTTCTAAACCCTAGTCGCACCATTATTTGATGAGCATTGATTTCATATGTTGGATGCAGCTTGTTAGGGTTCAGTGAAAAAGTTAGAAATGTATATAATTTATTTCAAATCAGAACTAGATGCATGCAGTCCCAAGTTTATCAAATGAGAATATGGTGTGACAACTCCAGCCATAGATATATGTTGTCTTCATGTGTAGCTGTGTTGAGATAAATTTCAATTGAATAGCATTAATATTTTGTTACAGATGTGTGAGTTGTGGTTAGATCAAAGTAAATTAATTTTTTGCATTTATTTAGTTCATGAGCATTTTGTCAAACATCTGTCAAAAATACAAAAAAATCAATTATGGATATTTCAGGAACAACATGAAACAGTCAGCACAAAGTGAAATAATAGCAAACCATAGAGTGCAGCCAAAACCAGCAAAATACAAGGAGGCTATACCACAAGAACGAACTAGCAACACACTGAAAGGCACAAATGAATCAGGGCAACCGCCCAAAACAGAAAAGATTGACCCACTCAAGCTGGCATAAAGTCAAAATGCTTTGGCAAGTTTGGGACTCAGACACCACTCCTTCCCATAACCTCATTGTTGCATAAATCCCTCTTGGTGATATAAGCTAAACACAAATCAGAAGAGGCAAGGGAGCAAGAGGCCCAGATTTCCTCAGCCCTTGACAGCCTTCCCGAATTAGAACAGTTCATGTCCAACTCCTTACAAAACTCCATCCAAGCATTCACTTTGGGACTGCCCCTCAGACTGACAACGGATGCCATCTGCAAGAACTGAAACTGAAAAGGGGAAACACTTATGTTCACCGTGTTCAAATTTTTATATTTTATTGTGGACAGTCATTAAGGATATATAATCTTTATTATCTTCTATTTTAATGTAATTCTTGTTTCCTTTGTTTAAAACTTTTTGTTGTGCATTTACCATGCTGGCTCACATTTAATGTTTTTATGTTTGATGTTTCCTATCCCTGGTAATATATATGTTTGCGTTGCTACAAACTTAACAATAATCATATGTTTTTTTGGAGAAGCTAATACCTCAATATTGAGGTATAATTTTTTGGGATGAAGACATAGTAGTCCCTGATAACATTTCAGTTGATCAATAGAAATGATAGATGTCAGTGTCCAGATGGTGTTTTAAGTTCACAGATTGATTTGTTTAGACTAATGTTCATGTTTAATTTTTAAATTATCATATTATTTTGTGTCTAAAGTTATTTTATTTATATTATCATTTATATTTATGTGAAATGTTTACTTCATTTAAAACTTCCCATCTGGCATTTACCATGACATTCAGATTTCATGTTTCAGTCCACAAATATTCTTCAACTTTGATTGAAGTTATATCTTTAATATTTCAGGAAGAGGACATTGTAGTGCCCAAGATCATTTCACTTAGCGAATAGCTAATGATTCCTTTCAGCTCCTACCCACAAGTCCATATATACATTGTGGAAAGGCTTTGGATTATTTGGATTTTGGCATTCGTGTATGAGCATAAATTCTTGAACATACTCGTGTTTGATTGCATTTTCTTTGCATTAAAAAAGAAAATTGTCTCAATTAGACAATTATTAAAACTACATATTTCTAATGATCGTAAGCCAAGCATCCGTTTTTCTTTTGCTTTATGTCATGCACTCAGACAGTGTGCATGCGTGTATAATAGCAACCTTTCAAGTTCAATATGAATGCATTCATGCATCAAATTGAAGTTTATTGATAAACAAATTGCTTTTTTAATTTTTGTAATAGGTGGATGCATCAAATATTTTTACAAGAAGCCCTCTTCCCGTAAGTCAAATTGTGTTGCTTTGTCTTATGCAACAATTAGCTTGTGATCTGGAAAGCGAGATGGAAAAGAAATTGTTATGGATCCAGGAGGCTGCCACTGTCATCAACCCAAATGATCCTATACTGTCTGATTACATTAGACCGGTACTGAAGCAAGTTTATCTGAACTTACAGAGGCAGCTCATAAAAATAAATCCAGGCAGTACATTAATAAAACAGGTTAAGGTTATAATGCATGTTATCAATTCTCTACTGATGTCTTGCGCATAATGGCTTGTTTAAATACATGGTTTACTGGGACCGGAATTTTGATACCAGTCAAGGTCCACTCATGTTTCCTCGAGATCCCAATACATTTTCTTGAGGACATTGGCAATTGAACCGCAGTACTTCTCACTTGTTAAGGCACCGCTATCTTGCATTTGTGTACATAGTATGGGAATTCATATAATCAATGATTGGGTTATATAGAATATGTGCAGAGTAAACACAATTGTAAAGTTGTGATTTGGGAAGGGGGCACAGATACCAGTACAGTTTCACAAGGCTAACAAGGCGGGGAAATCAGACTATGCTGAATTTTTTATACTGACACCATTTAAGTCCTAGAGCTGGTTGGTTGGTTGATTTATGAAGGCACTTGTAAAGACAGCGTAAGAAGCGCATTGGTGAATGTCATGCGTATTTTGCAAATGTAACTTCCTTGCCAATTTGTCAATATTGATAAATTGGGCTATTCAGTACTTATCGTTATAATGCTTTCACACGAATTCTGTTCGAGTCACCTGGCACAGTTACCTTGCTGCATAAACATTTTAAAGTTTCCGTATTTGAGATTGGTTCTTGATACATCATCTTGAACAATTGTACAGTATGGACTGGTTACTAAGAAATATGGTGTATATTGATGTTTATAAATAATTATCAACTGGGGCATTGCTGTATGCTGCCATTTGAAGCTGTTGGTACCAGTTATATAATTTCTACAGGATGCAATTTTGGTTTATCGCTACTTTAAATATGACTAACAAATCGCAGTTGCGAAAATACATGGATGTAATAACCGCCTCATAGGTGCTCTACCAAAGTTCAATATTTTAAAGAATAAAGTTTTGTAACATTACTATAGCCAATAGGTATAGATGTGGGTAGAGGTATTTTTCCACACAAGGCAGTTAATTAATATTGATTCCATGTTTCAGACATCTTTAGCACCTCATTGCATCCAGTGCCACCTCTGTGAGCATCACCTAGATGCAATGAGTGCTAAGTGGACCGTTCATTATCATGAGAGATGAGCTCTTGTGAGCCACTACTCATGAAACATGGGTCGAGTTTGACCAAACCACACAGCTGAATCCTGATAGCAAATATCACAGGTATAGATGTGTTGGACTTTGGACTGTGTGTTAATAGAATATCAAACATATAAATTGCACTTGTGAGATAATAATAATATTTTATTGACGAAAATATGAAATACATTGCAACGGATGTTACTAGCAATATTTCCCTCCTTTTAGAAGTGGGTTCCTTTCATTAGGTAAAGTTTAGGAAGCAGTTTTGAAATGCTTGCGATCTTTTCGATCTTAAATTTTACAGGATTTTAACCTTACATTAATGCTCAAAACATCAGGATCTAAGGCAAAATAAGCATGGAGATGATGTAACATACATGAGCTACACAATAACCTACGCAGGCTCAAGGACAAAGAAGAGAAAAACATGTACGGCCTTAGTTCATAGCTCAAACGATAAGAACCTTTAATTATATAGTTTAAATTTGGTGGTTATGGACAATGAACTTCAGTATGTATTTTATGCTTTATTTCTGTTCATATGCAATGTTCAGAGAGTGCTTTGTAATAAGATGATTATACCATTCTTAACTTAGCAACATAGATTAACATGAATATGTCTAGGGATGCAAATTAACATGAATATATCTAAGTTTAATATTACATATGATGTAAGTTAAGAATTATGATTAAAATTAGCATGGGAAATAAAGATAAGTTATTCATAATAGATGAATAATGAAATAATGTAAAGGGAAACCACATAGTAGGATGAACACAAGATATAATTTGAGAAAAAATAATGTGGGGAAACTTAAACAAGTTTGGGTGGTACTTCTTAATGTCAATGATAAGTTTACAAGACCACATAAAATCTCCAAGTACACCATGGAATTTTGACAACACTTGTAATGTTTTTAGTTTACTCATTTAAACCTCATATATCTTATATAGTTAGGTTTGAACACAAAACTCTAAATTCTTTTAGTTTTGCTTAGCAACTCTTAAGTGCACGACTTAGAACACCCCAACCAACATTACATCTCAATAGTTAGGTTGTGAAATACCGTGGTCTCCATTTTAGGTTTTAAACATTATATATTGGTTGAACAAGCATTAAAGAGAAATGTGTATGATTTGTTTTCTTTGATTCTAAGGCAAGTTTGTAAATAGTTGAATCTATATATAGAGGGGTAATCAATGGACATAAGATTTGTCTCAAACTTATGTTTTCCATTATCACAATGCCCAAGGGGGTCTTAGAGGGTTTGAATTTCTTTGTAATCCTTCATCTTCTCTAGTCTTGTTCAATTATATGGACATACAAACCTTAAAATTGAATTAATTACTTGTGGTTACAAATTACAAACAACTTATTTCAAATCACACATCCCTAATAGGGAGGCCTATACTCCACGACAACATAAGGACTCAAAAGTGAGGACACAATTCCTTGATTCTCTCTTAGGAACATCTTGCATCACATAGGATCTACCATTTTAATACAGAATGTTGATCTCTATGCCCCTCTCTACTTGTAATTCCTCTTGGAAATTAGACACGAAGTCATCAATGGAAGGAAAATGTGTATACACTAAGATATGATCACTACAAAATTAACTCCTAAATAGGGAATGGTAGAAGGCCTAAGTTGGTGGATTCACTAAAAGATAATACGTAGATCAATAAGTATGATGACATGTAGGCCATTTAAACCAAGATTTAAAGTATGGTAATAAGGATGGCAATAGGATAATAATAACATCCAAGACAATAAGTGATGTAAAATTATAACCAAACATTTATAAATAAAGGAGATAGGGAAAGTACTTATCTAGGTTGACTTATTGGTGTATTAATCCTCCCCTTGCCTACTTACTCTCCCTAGATCAAACACTTGTGGAGAGGTGGATATAGGTGAATTTGAGACAAAAGAAATCATAATAGACCATTCTAGGGGGCTCATAAGATTTGGTATACATTACCTATGCATATCACATTCTTGAATCTTCAAGACCTGTCTTTATAACTTGTTTTCCTTTGGTAGAACTTTCTTACCCTCAAACCTTAAGAATATTGCATGGGAGTTTATCTATAACAATAAGAGAGCAAAGGATATCATTCATTCTTGTTTTGAAAATGACCATGGCCAACAAAGTTAGTTGGATCCTATGTTGCTACTAAAATGATTATTGCTGACCATGGACAATGACTTAAGCTAGGGGAAATTGTTGATATGTGTAGCTTGTTCATGCTCCAGGTTAGTTTTTGGCCACTCTATTTGACATAGTTTCTCCCCAAATTAATTAACGAAGGAGTGCAGAGGGGGAAGAGCCCCTTTTGTGAGGTATGGGGAGACCACCCTCCAGGAAGGGGCTTGGAGGCGGAGCCCATGGTGGGGGTTTTGGGGCAACACCCCCATTTGGGGGCTTAGAGGCGTTGCCCCCAAATAAAAAATTGTCATCTATTTTTTTATTAAAAGAAATTTGTAATCAATATCCATTGTAATTTGGTTTTGAAACTGCCTACAATCAATTTTTTTTTTTGCTAGCTACGGAAATCACATGTGAAGTAGCATGGTTACACGAACTAGAATTGGAACAATCATGTGGATGTTAATAGCATACGCAACAAGTTGCATGCAAGATAAGTGAATTTTGCCACGTTTTTGAAAGGGACATGCAACAACGCATGGGAAATTTGAGCGTAGATTACAGTGTGCACGATTATTGTTTTGGAGAGTGCACGTAGCAGTGAATAGCTATTGGTTATTGCAAAGTATTCTTTGTTGGAAGTTTAATAAAAACTGGACTATTGTTTTGTGGATGTAGCCCAAAGGGTGAACCATGTAAATTTTTTGTCTTGTTTTTGTCATTCAAATCTGCATTATAATTGTTTAGTTCATTTATTTAATTGTTCTAATCTTGCTTGAGATCCCCACTAGAAACCTATTTATAAATAAGGTTCTAAAATGGTTCAAAGGGTTAAATAAAGGTAATTGATCATATTGCGACAATATGAAGATATTAATGGGTTGATTAGACGAATGAGAATATAATAAATTAGGATATAATGAGGACATAATGGGAACCATATGAGGAAAATAATATGAAAAGCAAGGACATAACATCTCTGGATAAAAAATTGCAAGTGAATCCATCCTAATTTTGAATATGGGAGGCTAATTCTTCAACAAGCCTTTGATCAAATAAATGTTGTCATTTTAAGGTGTATAAATATTGCTTCACAGGGTGTGTGAATAGGAGACATTTCTTGTGAAAAATATATGCCAAAATAAATGGAATTAAATGAAATAAAAATGAAATATTTGTACCTTGACTTCCCTAGCTAGTTGAGAAATATTGTCATGTTCCATAATGTTGGGAATAGGATGCCATTTAATTGCAATCCTAAACATATTTCATGTATCTTCTAAGTCCTTGGAAAGTGTTCCCCAACACTAGGATTAGAAAGAGATTAAATTCGAATGAAATGAATATGTAAATTGACATTTGTAATTATTCTAATAGGAACATGTGAGGGCATCCAAGAAGAGTTCCTAAATAATAGGAGCACATGGGAGAACCATGGAGACTATTTAGATACAGACAGATGACACCACTGATTTACTTGATTTTGAGGTTGATTTGATTTACTGATAGAATAGATGGGAGAGATGTTTCAATTAGTGACTGACTCGACCCACTTTGGCCCCAAGTTGGTATCTTTGGAGTTAACAACTTTTGCATGAGAAGATATTTACAAGGCTGAGTTAAGTGGGCCCATTCTTGGGCGCCAACTTTGAGGAGAAGGTTGGAAGATGTTTTCTTGAGCAACAATCAGTTAAGAGTTTAGTTTAGGGTGCCTAAATTGAGGAGACTTTGGTTTTGACTTCATGTTACATGATGGAACTCTACTTGCACAAAATAGGCGTAGGTTTTTGAGAGGAGCTTTATGCTCTTGTTTTGATCAATTCTTTGGAGTTGACAATGCTCATAATTTTCTATTAATTGTAGCAAGTTGAAGAGAGTTTTATCAGATTTTATTGCAAGTTGTGAAGAAGGATTGAAGGCAAAAGAAGCATATCAATTAAGGATTGATACAAAATTATTGTAATCTTGTTCTAAGGTTAAATAATACAAGCACTGTTGATTCTAGTGGTGGGGTTTTTTCCCGAAAGGGTTTCTCCACATATATGTTGCGTCACTTCTATCTTCTTGTCTCATTCTTCCACAATCTTCTGTCTACTTTCTACAATTGGTAAAATTGATCTAAATAGATAATCATACACAAAGAATTTGTAACAAAGAACACTTAATTAGATCTATAGTCACATAGTTACAAGTTTTAAGCTACATAATTACCTCCATTTTTCAACACATAATTGGTTTAAGATTAGGTTTGATAAGCTACAAAATAGCTTAATTTTTTAAAATGGAGAAACACATGGTAAGTGCCATAAGCCTCCTTACATATCAATATTTTGAAGCTTTTTATGGTTTATCAAAAGGATGGATAATTGCAAATCTATGTGGAATTTATGAAATTGTAGGGATAACTTTTGAAAGGTCAAAATTTCTAGTTGTAGTTACGTAAGAAATAAATATGGAGTATACATACAATCTATTAATTTTTTTAAGGAAAAGTGTTCCTAGTAAATCTATTTAATGAGATTTTTCTTAAAGCCTATCAAAATCCATTATGAGTTAGTGTAAGTAGTCTTTTCTTGTTTATTTGGAAAAAAAAATTACATGACATCATTGCCTACGGTCATTGATGAAGTTGCATATGATGGATAGTATATGCAAATTCTTACATAGTAGGTGAATGAGGGATGGTTGTTGAAGCAAAAAAAATTGCACAACCAATTAAGGAAATGGTTAGTTAAGTATAAAAAAAGAGATTTACGTGATGATCATTTTTTTAGACTGCAAGAATCATGTATCCCCTCCTATAAATTGTAGTGCTCTTGGTAAAAGTTTTTCACATGATTGGTGACGTTGGCATGACACACCCTCTAGTATCATAGGGACAGGGAGACTATAATTTGTGACCTCTTGCCTACAACGGGATGCTATAGCCAATCGAGCTAGGGTCCCCACCCCAATTTATGTGATGATCATTAATTTTTTTCTCATAGATTATTTCTTATTTTATGTGATGTAATAGACATTAGAGAACTATATAATGTTTACTCATTAACAATGGGAGCAAACAAACATATTTTAGGTTAGAAAATTAAATTGAAATTGTAGTTAATGAATGAAATAGGTAAATAAATGGCTATTAATAGTGTATAATAAATGAATTTATTGTGCTATAAAAATTCAATTGATAGCTAAATCAAGTAATGTTGAGAATATAATGTTAAGTGAAAATGAAGTACAAATTTATGGAATTAAATCTTTTAAGTGTATGAAAGGTGCATAAAGTTGTGTATGATGTGGTTCAATAGTAGTAGTATTTATTGCGATTTAATTTAAGTCATGTTAATAATTGATTACAATAATGAGTTGAATTGTAGATAAATAAAATCAAGACAATATTATATAATACACGATAATTTATGTGGAGAAAACATTATAGCAAAAACCTCACAAACAAGAATTATTCAACTATATTGAGAAATCTTGCAATAATGAAACATGAGTTGTCAACCTAACCTCCTCCCCTCTTTCACAAAACCTTAATACATCTTGTAGACTTTTTAAATGCTAAAACTATATATCTAATGATATATTTCACAAATCTTAATGTAATGATTCCACACTTAGGAATCCATAAATATAGTTGTTGCAAGATGTGCACCCTTGGTCTCCTTGTGTTGTGCAATGCAACGCTTGGGTTCATGACATGGCTTAATCGCCTCGTGTGGACTCATTAACTCTAGCGGTTGTATCGGGCATTAATAGGTTGATCTTTTGGTGCAATGGCAACCATCTTTACAACAATTGGTATCAGAGCCTATGTCATGGGTTCAAACCCCTTGCTTGCGCTATGGGGGATTGTTGCAAGGTTGCGCCCTTGGTCTCCTTGTGTTGTGCAACGCAACGCTTGGGTTCGTGACATGGCTTAACCACCTCCCATGGATTCATTAACTTTGGTGGTTGTATTAGGCATTAACAGGCCGATCTTTTGGTGCAAGGACAATGATCTTTGCAACAATAGGATGAAATCATTTAATGTGGTTTTGTATGGTTATAGATTTTCATTAATGTGTGATAGTTCGATTAGAAAAATAATGTTTTATACTAATCTATTAATAGATGGAAGCATACAGTGTAATGAACTTCCTATTTTCAATTAATACTTGCAAATTAAATATATCAATAAAGAAGGAGGTTGTCTAACTAAAAGTAAATGCTCTCTTTTAAAGATGCATATATATTTTTCAAACCATTACTAAACCTTTAAGATTCACAATTTAGACAAATAAAAACTATGCATTACAAAATTTAATGAAACCATCATAGTTCATGTTTGAAGATAATACAATGAAATATAGTTCAACATCAAGATTATTGTTTTATATAGTTCATACAAGTGAATTTTAACCACAAAGGATTAACTTTCAAATTATTCAAAATAGCAAGACAAATTTTCTTAGTCATTTTTCTAGGTGCAAGCAATATAGTCAAGATTGTACCAACCATTAGGAGGGAGAGCATCATCCAAGTAATTTACCTCCAACCAAAAACTAGGTGGTCCCTTACTCAACTTATTACTCAAAGTGGCTTGACCCTTCATCAGGGGTGGCAAATAGTAAAATCTATAGAAGTACCATATAACTAAATCCAAGAACCAAGTGTATAATAAGTGCAATCACTCACATGTAATCATATAGATTGTATATATCCTCTAGCTACCCATGACTTTTGACTACCATGCAATCCTAAGAGTAGTGAAGTAACAATACATATAACTATAGGATTACTCTAGCTAAAGCATTCAAATATAATTATATTCTAATTAGACATAAATCTATCCACAACACTACTATCTCTTGCTTAACTCAATAAAATGATCATAAAATAAATTTAAAAATTTACTAGATACAATTCAAAATATAGGTTTCTAGAATACCATAACATTTCACATACTCTCAACATAACTTGTATCTTAGTTAGAATCATAATGGTACATTGTATAAATATTGTCTACTTATTTCAATTATGTAAGTTCATATAATATGTCTATATAAGGATTGTACAATCTTATATAACATTGTCTATAGGGTTTCTAGTCACCTATCATAATGATAGTTGGGTA
>VDFB02069857.1:0-24760 GCA_007258455.2 Sequoia sempervirens | reverse complement strand
GGTTAAAGAATGCAGGAGCAACTTACCAACGAGCTATGACCCTAATATTTCATGATTTTATTCACAAAATCTTAGAAGACTATATTGACGACATCTTGGCGAAATCGATAACTTGTCAAGATCATGTAAAGAAACTTTGCCTTATCTTGAAAGGCTTTGACTCTATAAGATGAGACTCAATCCCCATAAGTGTTTCTTCAGTGTAGATGCCGACAAGCTTTTGGGGTTCATAGTTTCTCACCGTGGAATCAAAGTTGAGATGAATAAAATTGATGCCATTGTTAACATGCCTCCACCTAGGAATATTAATGAATTACACAGTTTACAAGGGAAGATTCAAGTGATTCATAGATTTATATCTAAATTGGCTAATCAAACCCTTCCTTTCACTCGTTTATTGAAGAAAGATGTCCACTTCAAATGGGATGAAGAGTGCCAGAGAGCTTTTGAGTCGATCAAAGCCTATTTGGCCAATCCTCTTGTATTGATGCCGGCTATACAAGATAGATATTTTTTTCTTTACCTTGCAGCATCACCATATGCTTTGGCAAATTTTTTGGCTTAGTATGATGATGCCAAGAAAGAGAGCGGTCTACTACATTACCCGCATCCTTGCTAATTATGAAACTCCTTATTCCTCCATGGAGAAGCAGTGCCTCGCTCTTGTCTTTGCCACATAGAAGTTGAGGCACTACCTTCTCCATGCTGAAACACATGTCATTGTAAAGATTGACATTTTAAAGCATTTGTTCTCTAGTGCCGACTTGGCAGGGAGGTTAGTGAAGTGGGTCATGTTGCTTTCTGAGTTTGATATAAAGTTCATTACTTAGAAATCAATAAAGGGTCAAGCAGTTTCTGATCAACTGGCAGACACTCCCTCATCTCATTCCTTCTCTGGGTTGGATCATTCCCTGGTGAGAATATTTTCGCAATTAATCATGACCTCAAATGGAAGATGTATTTTGATGGATCAAGGTGTTAGATTGGTTCTAGAGTAGGTGTGGTCTTGATATCCCCTGAAGGCAAACCGGTCCCTCTATCGTTCCAATTGGATTTTTCTCGCACCAATAACATTGTTGAGTACAAACCTCTCATTGCAGGCTTGTGTGTCGCGATTGTGCTTAGGATAAAGCATCTCCGCATACTGGGTGATTATGAGCTTATTGTGAATCAGATTACAGGAACGTATAAAGCTAAACAAAATAAGTTGTCTCGATATCAGACCTTGCTTTGTCCTTGTTTAATCAGTTCTCTTCTTTTACAATAGACAACATCCCTAGAAGGGAGAATAGACACGTCGATGCCATGGCAAGCACTACTTCCTTGGTACCTTCAAAAGAGGACACAAAAGAATACAACTTTGTGGTTCAGGTCCTACAAACCCTGGTGGTTCCCGATCAACTTGGATCTGAGGCCTTTGTCTGTTCTCACGTAGACTCGAGAGAATGGTTCTCTAGTATCTATAACTACTTAAGGATTGGAAAATTCCACGATGATGTGACAAAGAATGATCTCACTCACATACGAAATCTTTCCATGTGTTATGTCATTTTATTCGATGTACTCTATCAAAAAATTTATAACAACTTGCTTCTACGATGTCTCACTAAAGCGGAAATACCCCTCGCCCTTAAAGAAGCCCATTCACGATCTAGGGGCAGACACTTTGGAGGTAAATCCCTGGTGAGGAAACTAGTACATATGGGGTACTATTGGAAAATGATGGAACAGGATTCCTTTGATTTCGTCAAAAATTCCCTTTAATGTCAACAACACAATCGTCTTATTCACGCACCTGCACAAGAGTTACAAAATAAAACCTCTCCTTGGTCATTCGCAAAATGGGGGTTCGATATCATTGGGAAAATATCACCTCCTTCTTCCAAGGGACATACCTTTATCATTACCGCTACAGATTACTTCATGAAATGGGTTGAAGCTATTCCACTCCGGTCCATGAGCACTGAAGCCATCTATAGCTTTCTTTTGAACAACAATATTTCTCGTTTTGGATTGCCTGCTACACTTGTTTTTGACAATGGTATGCCATTCAAGAATAAGGAAGTAAAGCATTTCTTAGAGAAATTTCACATTCAAAATAGATTTTCTACGCCATACTATCCACAATCTAATGGCCAAGCAAAAGCGTCTAACAAAACTCTTACACTCATTCTTCGAAAAATAGTTAATAAAAACGGTAAGGATTGGCATGTTCAATTAACGTATGCTTTGTGGGCATATCACACTAGTGTTTGTACAATGACAGGAACAATGCCTTACAACCTCATGTACAATTCCGAAGCTATCATGCCTTTGGAGTTAGAAATTTTGTCTTTATGGGTTTCTCTTAAAGGGTTAATTGACGATGAAACTTGTTGAGCTAATCATTTGCATCAACTAGAGATTCTTGACAAGCACTGATTATAGTCCCTCGATCATCTTAAAGCTTATAAACGATCGTTATCAAGATAGTATAATCAAAATGTACTTCCTAGGACCTTTAAACTAGGAGACCTGGTTCTCTATAAGAATTAGAGAAATGTGAATGCGTCGCTTGATCAGAGAGGGAAATTTAGTCCTAACTAGTTAGGGCCTTACATTGTTGTCTTCGTGTATGGTTCGGGTGCCTATGGGTTATCATCTATGGATGGAACGCCTCTAAAAGAGCAAGTTAATGTGATGCATCTTCTTCAATACTATGTATAGTGTCCCATGTGCCATGTGTGTGGCGTTCTCTCTTTAAAAAGGGTAGTATCACTGCGTATATTGACATTATTCATTAATACATTGTGAAATTTTTTTGTGTTATGATGTGACCATGTGTGTGTGCGAACGGTATAATACATGTGTCTTGCTATGCTATGTATCCATGCATCACATTACATCTTTTAAGGCAATTAGATCATCATTGTATTTAATCAACATACAACTATGTGTGTTTATTAAAGCATATTAGCATCTAATGTAAACATACATCCATACGAGCATGTAATATCCATAGCATCAACATACATGAAAGTAAAAAGCATGCACATCAAAATATACAATGCCATGATGTCGAAACTAGTATATATATGTGTGTATATGTATCAAATGTCATGTACATGTATTAGGCCACTACTATCAAAAATGTGTGGCTACTGAATATATTTATATACAGAAGATCTACAAATATATATATGTATGTCTCTTGCTACAAAAATGATATACAAAATCAGGGGCCTCTATGGCTAAGGCACGTGGCTCCCAGAGCCCTTTGGCTTTGGCTGCTACTATTATGGTCTAGGGAGGGGCTGCACAGTGGACATGGATTGGGATCAGTGTGAACGTCATGCAGAAAGAGCTACTTGCATCCCCCTGATCTCCCCCTACAAGGAGCATATGGTCATTTGCGCCTATCGTAGCTCCTGTTGTAGTTGTTGAACATTTGTTGGGATCACGGTTGTCGGCTGCCTATTGAGGTCATTGAGGCGGCTCTGAAGGGTGTCACACGCCTACTTGGTGGCATTGACCCTCATCACTATTGCATCTCACTCACCAAGCACCGTCTGCAGCTCCCCTGACAGCTAGTCATGTTATCCCTGAACAGTGGTAAGCTTCGCAGTCAGCTGAACAATCTTTGCTCCCCGCTCCTTGTAGGTGGTCCTCAAGCATGCTACCAGCTCAAAAGTGTAGGCATGACACCCCGAAAACACTGGCTAGAAAGCATCGAGGATCATCCCCTGAATGGGCACATCATGGGCCACCTCTGATATGCATTGATCCATCAGCCCAGTCCATTCCTGTGCATCCTCTGCAACCACAAAAAGAAAGAGAGAAATCAGTATCACATGGAATATGTATATAATCATAAACAAAAAGAACTGAGAGTACTAAATATAAACAACATGCTTTGTATACCTGGGTCCCCTGGTTGCCATGTGGGATTACGATGAGGAGGGGCGTTGGGACCTACACCGCTGGCATCAGTAGCTACTCCTAGAGCCGCCAAAGCTACAACCGCTATAGTAGTACGTGTTGGTGGCACTGACGAGATAAGGGTAGCTGCTGGGGGGTCTGACCTCCTTCGTTGCCTTGGCCTCTGCGGTGCCACCTCTTACTCCTCCTCATCGGTCTGCTACTGCCCTCTCCATCTGTCATGTGGAGGTGGAGGTGGCACATCCTCCTGCAGGCCCAAATCCCCTCTAGGGGCATCCTTTCCAAACACAGGAGGACAACGCCTATCCCACCACCCTCTGAAGTTTGTGGCAATCCCAACATTATCTACTGTCGCTATGGGCAACAGATCATGGTTGGGCTCATCATCATCTGAGGGGACAAAATCAATGATGGTGGGGTGGGGGCAATCCTTGGGTCTAGCTACACTCCTATGGGCCCTAGTATACGTGGGCACATCTAGAGGAATCATTTGTACATGGCCATGTTGTCACATGACCCGACTCTAGTAGTATGGTACGATGATGAAATCACGATGACCTACTAGAAAACAGTCCCGTTGCAAGTTCCTCGGGTACTTTCCATCATCTACCCATTTGAAAAATCTATGGGGTCTCCATATAACCCCTTCCACAGCAAGAGTATCAAACTGTAACTGCCAAAACTATAAATTTTCGTACCTCCACTGCCCTGTCATATCATACCAGTGGCCCATGGGGACGCGATATGGCCATCGCTGGGGAAAACCGACTAGCGTCATGCACATGATGTGGGCGAAAGCCCACACCTGCAAAAGTGTGCACGTTGTAAGACTATGGTGCTCATAATGGACATATTGGCCTAACTCCTGGTATAGGTGTGTGTGTACCCAAACCAATTTTTTTTTGCTTCATTAAGGCATTTTGATTAAAAGAGTCTAAACCTTGTTAAAATGATGTCAAAACACAGTTTTTGGGCAAATAAAGTATGGAATTTGTGTCAGTTTGATGTCAAGAGGATACTGGTGAAATTTGGAAAATTTGAAAATTAGGGTTTTCAAGCACCCCTATTTTAGGCCATGAAACCCTAAAATTTGAAACTCGTCAGAATTGACTAAAAATTGTTTTGATTGGCTTTTTTGCTTCATGATCACAATGGTGAAGTCAATTTCAATTAAAAATCAGTTTAAGTCTGGTGGGTTGTTTTCACTTTTTCAGATGGAAAGCTAGGAGTTCTGAGGTCGTCAATGGCAGATCACCAGAGGCCAAGTGTTGAGATTTAAGCCTAAAACGCTCAAATGAAGAATATGTGGTGAGATAAGTGCAAAAAAATGCTTTATCTTGGAGAAGATTTTTCGCCAGGATGAAAATCATCAAAAAAATTCTAACTCTAGAGCACCAAAGCCCCTCTTAGCCAGGGGTGCCCTAGATTTTGAAGGCCTATATTTCAGTTTTGAGGTTTGTCACTTCCAAGAAGACTTGTCAAGAATACTATCAGCTTTGCGATGAGCTATCTATCCAGCCTGAAAGATATGTCTAGCACATGTTACAGCAGTTTCAGTGAGAAATGGGGAAGTTTGAAAAATGATAGAAGGAAAAGCACAGCTTTTACAAAAGGTGCCCATCTTTTTGAGGGATCAGATGAAGGATTCCAACCAAATGACACCTAGGATATTTGTCTCATATTTTGATCAGGCTTCGCAATGCATCCATGAACGGGTGAATCTGAGTTGCTGAACTGTCGGGGTTAGAGGTCAAACACAAGGTTAAATCTTAGTCAGAATGACAAGGAGAAAGCAAAAGCGCCCTTGTTAGCCAGGGGCGCCCAAGGTTTTGGATCCTTGAAAGTCTTCTTTCTGGTGATCTCATGTGTTCATCCTGTCCGTGTTACATCCAGCTTTCCGTTGTATATCTCCATTAGATTAGAAGATGAGTTGGCAGCCTGTAGCTGGAGATTAAGTAGATTTTTAGCCAGTTGGAAAAATGGCTCTTTGGAACAAAAAGTGCCCCTCGAGGCCAGGGGTGCCCTTGATTTTGAGTTGTCAAATGATGGAATTTGATAGTGTTCTCTTGAGGTTGTTGTGCAGAATGGAGCTAGCTCCATAGTGAGCCAGTTATTCAATCCTGAAGTTTTTCCAAACACGAGATACAAGGAGGTCAAGTTTACCTTCATAGTGATGAAAATGATGAATTTTTTTCTAAGTCTAGGGTCAAAAGCACAACTTTTGCTAAGGGCACTTTGATTTTTCAAGCCTCAGACCTCAGTTTTATGTATTACAGTCTCAAGGAGTGTTTTTGTTAGATTTGATCCTGCTCTTCAATGCAACTGTCAGCCAGTTGATTGGGTATGTTAGACAACCAGAATCAGTGATTGAATAGAGGATCCGACGAGGGTTGAAAATCCAAATTTTCATTAAAATGGTTAAGTTTGGAAAGAGATGCCTTAAGTCAAAGGTTGGCTTTTTGAACTGAAGATGACTAGGTGCCCATGAAAGGTGGATTTAAATATTATTTAATATTTAAATAATTTGACTTTTACGGGGATTATTTTAATTACAAAAAAGGACGATTTTAGCTTACATGTTCAGTTAACTGATTTTGCATGCTGAGGTTAACTGAATTAATTAAAGGTGGCACCCTTTTTAGGGTTATTTAACATTCAATTACCTTTTTTCAAGTCCCAATCAGATGAGGTCGAATTCTTTTATGGTCCAATCAGAATTAAGTTGAATATTTTTAAAGGTGGCGCCTAATTGCATGAAGATGGATTATTTTTGTCTTGAATTTATTTATTTAAGTCATATAATTCACCATTATTCTCATACCAAGTTAAGAGAAAAGGCGATTTTCTTGATCAATTGAAGATTCAAAGGTGCTTTGAGTTCAATTTTTTAGTGCCGGGTCCAGATTGTTCAGAAGATTAATTTTCCAGAGTTCAATTTTTCAGTGCATGCAGACATCATCGAATCTCAGTCAAGCATAGACGATTTTCTTCAGAAGCAGAAAATAAAAATACTTCTATCTTCTGTCTAATTTGTTCTATTCTCGTCTATAATGTCCCTTCCTTAGACAACTCAGTCTATAACAGAGGTTGGCCTACTATTAGGGTTCCCGTAGGTCAGCAACATGGTTAGGGGACCCAACCGAGGGTTGTGGAGTCTAGATGGGAGCCTTACGAGCCTTTCAGTTTGAATTTCAATTAATGTATCCAGAGATAAAGTGAAAATATTAAGGTTGCTTTAATGGAATAGTGAAAAGTGAATAGTAACTGAAAATCATAAGGTGAATAGTGAAAAGTGCCCCCATCCTAGCAACTAAAGTTGTTTTCTAAAAGTGGCCTTTTTCTTTGGATGAGGAAAGACCCTTCAGAGGGAATATTTTATTATTTCTTGTTAAAAAAATCTTGGAGGTTATAAAGAAAAGTGTTGGGCTCTTTTTTGGGCATTCTACACTCATTTTTACAAAACACTTTGCAGGTTTGAGCTCTGGAGAAGGGTTTAGCATTGCTTCAGCCTTCTGGGAACAAAAACTCTCAAAGGCTATCATGAATTGGATGAGAACCCAATTCACCTTTAAGGAGGGCCTACCTTGGGTCTTCGTTTAGGCTTCATTGGAGGAGTTTCAGGTAGTTATTTTTTCAGATATGAGTTTGCAGCAGTGTTATATCATCATACGTATTCAGATTAGAGGTTGCCATTAATAGATTGAACTTTCCCAAGCCAATACTCTCACATATTTACATTCTAATTGTTGGCAACCGGCAGCTAGGGTTTTGGAGGTCAGATTTGTCAATTTGGAGAGCAGATTTATGGATTTTGGTGACTGATTTTGCTAGTCGTTCCATCCTCAAGGGTATCCATACCATTTATGTTGCTGCTAGGGTTTGGACAAAATATTGGAGGAGTAGATCTGATTTGTAATCTTGTATTTCACTAGAATTTCATCAATAAAATTCAATTGCAAGTTAGCATTGGAATCCAGGTATGACTAGTTGATGAATGGTGTTCCTAAATTTTTAATTTTACAATTTTATGCATGGTCGTTTGACATCAAAAAAATTAGAAGTTTATTTCAATTTAATTCCTTTGTATCTCAGGAGAAAATTGCATTCATATTGGGTAAAACTCAAAATTCATACAAAAAATTAGAAAAAACACAAAGACAAAACAAAAACAAAAACGAAAACCTACCTATTTGTTGGTCAAAGACTTTGAAAAAGACAAAAAATCAGAAAATTAGATCAGATTTGGGTTGGGGGTCTTTCATCGTCTTAGGTATTCTTCGCATGTGAAAGAAAATGACAGAATATTTAGAATCAGATCATCTGGATTCACATACTTTAGCGACAGAAGCAAAACCCATGTCTTAGATTTTTTCGAGAAAATTGCCCCGTAGCTTTTATTCTAAAGCTCTGTGCTTTTTTCTGAGAATTCCTCTGCATGTGGATCAAGAACACATCTTTTTCAAAATCAACTGATCTAGGTTGCCTTAGATTTCCATTGCCTACAAAACCCATGTTCTAGATTTTCTCAGGAAAAATTGCCCTGAGTGAGCTCTAGAACCCCTATTTTTTCTCGATTGAAAAGCCTTTGCATGCCTGACTAAAAAGCCTTTGCATGCCTTCCTAAAAAACATTTTTTTGAATTTTTGATGTTGTGGGTTAGCTTAGAATTTCATTCTCTACAAAACCCACGTCTTAGATTTTTTTGTAAAATTTGCCCCTCGACAGGGTATTTTTAGCCTCATTAGGAGATATTTTAACTTTCTAGAAAAGTTGTCAAAATATAGTTGTGTTCACAGTCAACAGGCGATTTTTTCAGAATGCAGTTCAACCAGACTGAATTCAAGACCAAATCAGTCTTAATTCATGATTTCCTCAAAATGACTGACACAGATTTGCATCAAGTGCATCCAGATGGTTGATTCAGACATTTTGATAGGCATAGTCACCCAAGGTTCACATGGTTTCATACCTTGTATAACTGATAGCCTTCAAAGGCCAATTTAGAGGGTTGGACACCATTGGAATTATGTGTGTGCAACAAGTGTGTTTCTCACAACCAGAGTGTTCACGGTCAAGCTTCCTGGTTTCATCATGCAACACTCTTTCATTGAGACGAATCAAGAAAAGCATTAGAAGCATTAAGCTGCAAAGGGAACATAGGTCATCACTCCATTTATGGAGCCGCCAAAGTCACTCAGATCCTGTGCCATTATCTTCGTGAAGATGGTACCTACGTTGATCTCAAGGCTATGCAAACTGAGTTCCAGAAGCTTGTTCGTGATATCTTGATGGAGATCTTGTGGCGTCTAAGTTGGATCACATCTTAGTGATGACAACTAGTTTCAAAAAAGCAACTGAAGAGGTCAGAGTATGCATGGGAGCAATCAGGGATGGTGACAGAGAGTTGAACAGGAAAATTATCATCGTGGAAAGCGTCAAAGTGCCAAAGGATGAGGCAATCGACCAATTCCTATACGAGGTGTTAGACCGTGATGATCTAGAGTGATCTGCCAGTTGGGACCTATAGTTATTTTCAAGGATAGAGTCAAGAGCAGCAGTTAACTCGACATTTAGTCTTGAGTTCTTATTATTGATTCCATGCATGCACATCTCTTTCTTGGAATTATCTTCACAGGAGTTTAGACTTTCAGTTAGGAGTAGCTAACTGATGTTAGTTATTAGTTATTTTATTTCAATAAGGACGTGCATGCTTGCACATGTCTAGTTTTGTTGAGTCTTGTTTTGGTTAACTGATGGTAGCTTTCCAGTTAACTATATAGTTTCCTTTATTAGGGTTTAGCAATAAAATCTTGCATGCTTGCAAGACTGTAGTTGACTCAAGGTGATTTTAGGGTTCCGTACACCTTTTGATGTCTATAAATAAGAGCTCTCTGCTCATTTGTAATTAACTTTTGCATGAGATAGTAATATATGATGTGCCTACCTTTCCTGTAATATTACTATTTTGTATTTGTTCATGAGCTTTTACTATGATGATGAATTGTTGTGCCACCTTGCCTTCATGTTATTGTTATGGTATTTGTTTATCTTAGTTAAATATAGTGTCTAGTTGATTGTTTATTGTATGCATGTTTCACCTATGCAATTTGTTGTCCTAGTTGGCTATTCTCTATTTTGTTTCTAATAAGCCTATTCATATGAGTAAATTGTCGAGCCACCTTTCCCTCAAGTTGTGAATCTGTACCTAAAACTTATCGTTTGATGTGTGTGTCAATAAACCTATTTAGTCAAGCAAATTGTTGCGCCACCTTGCCCTCATGTTGTGAAGTTGTACTCAGTTTATTGTATATTTGTTTGTTTCTAATAAACTTCTTCCCAGCCGAGCAAATATTTGTGCCACCTTGCCTTCACATTGTGAATCTATACCTAAAATTTATCATATAAGAACATTCCTGCTCCTTTTTCCTCATGCTCTATTTTCTTGAGGAGAATTGGATAGATTAAATCTTTAGTTTAGTTGTAGTTAGTGATCTACGAAACTAGAAAATCCTTAGCTGCAACGTTCGTGGTTTTTCTTAACCTTGTACATCTTCTAGCTGAGACAAAAAGATAGGAGTTAGATTACTTTACTTTTTCACGCAAATCAACATATGAGGGAGCTTCCCCTCCTAATTTGAAGAGCACTCATTACGCAGTGTGCATAGTTGTCTGTACCAACTCGCACTCCAGAGGTGCTAATTGTTATGCCAACAATGTGCTAATATACTGCGCCCCCAAGCAAAAACTATCCTATTCTCTACCATCTCTCTAATAGTGTGTACGAGGCTCCCATGAAGGTGAGAGCCCCACCCATCTATTGTGATCCAAAATGCAATGGTTGTGACCATCACTTGGTGTAGCAGTGGTCCACACCTGGTCATACCAGTATGTATAGATGTGGCTCGTGTCGTCGCCATTGTCTGTCCATCCCGAGCAGTAGAGGAATCCCTTCGTTCGCTTTGTGTCGATCAGGTATCATCAAGGGCCACTCACCATCCACAGATGGGTAGTTTGAGGATCTGATCAACATCCTCGAGTGTGATAGTCATCTCCTTAGTAGGTAACTAGAAAGATGACGTGGTGGCATCCCACTACTCCATCAGCATTGTAAGCATCCGCTTGTGATAGCGCATCTCCGGCATGGTGAATACATGCCAAAGACCGACTTGCTCCAGATGTGTGACCTCATCTGCAATGAGATGGTCCCTCTGCTAGCAAACCAGTAAAAAAGCTTGCCCTCCAGGATGCTCGCGAATCTTCGGATACTCCTGCAAAAGTGAAAAAAATTCTAAGTTAGAACATTGCATCTCAATTCGAAAACAATTTTTTTTTAAGACTTATGCGTGCCGCGCATACGTCCCTATCCGCCATGGACGCCTTGAGGACGACAGCACATCCTCGAGACGCCAGCGTAGGATTGGGACTTCAGCGCACATTATAGATGGCATTGTACATTTTGGACGAATGCATCCAAACTGGATGCCTGCGCAACTCGAGAATGACAAAAATGTTAAAAAAGAGCTTAAATTCACAAAAAAAACAAGGTTTTGAGGCCTACCTAGTCCACCTTGCGACCCTCGACTATGTTGTCTCGCAGCTGCTCCAATCTAGGCGCCTCGTATTCCCTCTTGCTCGACATTTTGCTAACTTTCCTCTCACAAAATTCAACAATTTGCTCGTAGTGAATAGTGAAAATGACCCTTCTAGGGGCCCACCTAGGTATATATAGGCCCCTTGGGGCCCATTTTTCCTAAAGTTTGTGGCTCTTTGGTTTCTCCTGAATTTACCCCACCAAGCTAGGGGAAAACTCGGGAGGGGGCATATAGTCACCTCTTGATCATATTTTTCTTTCGAATCAACGACTTTTTCTTGACCATTCTTCTCGTTGTGGTAGCTTCTTCCGATTTTTGAAGCTGACCTAAAATTTGAGTTTTGTAGGTTAAAGTTTTGTGTGATTTTTCATGACCGCTTTGACGCTACTTGTTGAGCTTAGTTGCTGGGGGCAACTTCAATACCAGTTACCTCAACTTCAGTGGCCTCTAAGGTCCCTTTCTCTTGGAATGCAAATTCGTAAAATTCAAATTTGGGTGAAATTTTTCTTCTCTACTTTAGTGTGGCTGATTCTTTCGAAAATCGAGCCCACTAAAGTGAGGGAAAAATGTAATGTTGTAGAATTGCACCTAGGGGAAATTCCACATTTTTGCACTTTTGCCTAGCATTTATGTCACCTTAGAGCATTAATGGAAAAAATCCCATGAGTCAGAATCTTGCAATTTTTATTCCATGTGGAGTAGTGGCAGAGCAACAGAAGCTTGATGACACGTTTCTTGAAAATCTAGGCCTTGGACGCCTGCATGACGTGCAAATGTTTGTGTGGCGCGCTAACATCTTAGCAGTTTTCTGAGTTTGAAATGGAGAATCTCGAATCCCGATTCTCTCAACACGTGTCCTAGTAGTTAGAATTCAGATGTAATGACTCTTTACCACCTTTGCATGCAACAAAAAGCCCTCCTTGGCTCTCATTTGGGGGTTCAAGCCATTCAGTGAAGCTCTCTCTACACTTTCACTCTTGAGTTCTCTTCATCCTTGATAGCAACACTCTCACAAGCAAAGCCATGTCAGACTGAGGTCCTTCCAACAGCTACAAATCTCAAGCAAGCACTCAACGGTACGCCCATGCGCTCCAGAGAGGGTCTAGACCCATGGGTAACACTCTCTCTCCCTTACTCTTTTCTCCTACTTGTTCATTTGCTACTTCGTGGTGCAGGTTCTACTCTTGAAGCAGGTTTTTCTTTCACCACACGCTTTATTTACTTCGTTTACTCTCCTTTCCAACTTGGTTGTCCGTGAAGCTGGGAACACCAAAACGGGGGTCTAACTAAGGCAAACCCCTATACAACCCCAACCTTTTCCCCTCATTCTTATGTGTGTAGGTCACAAAGAGGAACTTGGAGTGAAGACTCGAACGTCTAGTTGAAAGGAAGTTTTCCCCAAGTTCTCCTTGTATTTTGTTCTAAGTTTTCTAGTTTTTGTCTAGTTATTTTGCTCAATACACTTCTAGTCTGAGTTAGTAAGTGAAGCCTTGTCCTGCTCGCTTGAGCTCCTGAGTTTTTTGTTGCTTAGGATGCCAGCACGCCTTTTGGACAACAGCGCATCGCATAGGCGTCCTGAATCCGCGCTTCCGTCCTTTGGTCGAGAGCTCCTCTATCTAAGGTAGGAATCTAGAGCTTTCACTCTCTTGGATTATAAAGCAGTCCCTTGTAAAAGTTAATTTATATTCATTTCCTTCACAATCCTTTCGTGTTGAGGTGGATAAGGGAAGCTCGTTCCCTGGTGATCTCTTGAGAACGAAGAGACCCATGTGCAACGAATCCCTCTTATCTCACACAATCATCTAAAATTTGTTTGACATATTTTTCGAGAGCCTAGAAGTTGTTTGGTGGCATGAGACGGGTTTGATGATGCTTTGTGGACTTGCAAGTCCACTTAAAAAACCTATCAACTGATTAGATTTTGGTACATACTTCCTACTTCTACCAAATGAATATCAATGAGCCCCTAAACAAATTTTTGGTTAAGAGATTTTCCTATGGATGGGAGATGGAATGGTCACTTGGAAAAGTTTAAATTAAGCATCTTGACAAGGTAATTTGTTTGGAAAAAAATAATATACTGTATGATTGAGGTTTAATTTTCCTTATGAATATGATAAAAAGAAATGAAAAAAAATACTAAATAAAGATATTTATGATTTAATTAAGATTTGGCTTAAATTAATTTAGATGTGAGAAGAGCACATAGAAGATATGCAACACAAGTTGAAAAGAGAATATATACTTGAAATTTATAATTTAAAAAAGATTAATTAGAAAATGAAATTTCAAAAGAAAAATAATCTCAAATCAGATCTTTGCTACTTTAAAATTTTTCTATTACTATAAAATTCCATAAATTATTTTAATATTTAAACATTATTAAAATCTTTTAGCCATACATTCTATGCA
Organism: Sequoia sempervirens; assembly: GCA_007258455.2. Taxonomy (NCBI): domain Eukaryota; kingdom Viridiplantae; phylum Streptophyta; class Pinopsida; order Cupressales; family Cupressaceae; genus Sequoia; species Sequoia sempervirens. Next base: position 10,838 of record VDFB02069857.1, on the reverse strand, counting down.
TTGTGAAAACACCCAACAACTCAATATACAGAACACCAAGCTACATAAATCTGTAAATTTATACATATTAATGTGGAAAGTCAGTTTTGTTGAAAATCTCAATGACCCATTTGAGTACACAACACGATCTAAGTATGTTGTTATCTTTATTCTGTAAATTTATCTCAGAGATCCGTATATGAGCCAAAGAAAACTTTTCATAAGGCTTTATGTCTTAATCACCAACTGACAAGATAGCTTCTTGGTTTTAATTATTGAGATCATTTGAAGGAAAACCGGTTGTAATGGAGTCAGAGATTGAGACACCTACTAGTCATGTTCACCGATCATTTTGTGGCACATCTTTTATGTTGTCTTTCATTTAATGGAGTCACGTGTGGGATATATTGACCTTATCATATTGTGTTATATGGAATGAACACCCACATTAATGAACACCGAACAAAAAGCCGTGTGTAGATTCCACCAAATTTGATACCGTGTTGTTGTATTTACTATAGTATGGCATTTCTGGAGAGGATGGCGAGGTATGTACGCATACACAAAATCTGGATTTTAATGAATGAATGAATGAAGGAATTTTAATGATGTTCATGAGATTAAGTGGTCTAAGGGACCCAAAAGATCAAAGCTAACAACTTGTCAAGTTTTTCTCGATGACGGTCCTTCTATTATGAATCTTGACTAAAAAGTTTGTCGTCTTCTAAAGTCTTGCTTCCTCAAATAGCTCATTCAGATTACCCACTTTTAAATTGTCTTCGAATTGGATACGAATATCTTCATATGCCACACAATGAAGGATGAAGTGACGCTTAGTTTCAACTACCCCTTTGGTGTAGAAAATGCAAGTTCTTTTTTCCCATTCCTCCTTGGGTGCCTTCCATTTGTCTGTCTTAATACAATTGGATTTGGGTACGTTCTTCTTAGTTATGAAAAGTGAATATCCGTGAGCCCCCAAACAAATTTTGGGTTAGGAGACTTTCCCAACATTAAATTCAAGTGCCTGGAAGTTGTTTGGTGGTGTGAGACAGGTTTACCAACTTAACTAGACTTACTAGTCAATTTAAAAAGCCTATGAATTTATGAAAATAGGTCTACATCTACCTAGTCAAAATTGTTAATATGACATGCATCTTAGCTAATAAGTATATTTATTTGTATAAAAAAACTTAACAAAGTAACTTCATTATTGAGAATGATTTTGTATTATATATCAAAAATTGGATTTCACAATATTTTCTTTTTTAAATTTTTTCAATTAATGTATAAATATATATCTTATGTAATCTTTTTTACATATTGTTTGAATTACAATCATTTGCCTTAAAATATTTTAGTTGATAAATTAATTAATTATTTAAAAAGTAACATTTTATTAATTATCTTTAATTTTGTATTATAGGGATAAACCTTATAGATTAGAGCCTTAAAAATATTCATGGGATCACTTATGTCAAATGTTGATCCTCTAATAAATATTATGTTCTAATAATAAAGAGCTAACATCTTTTCTAAATCCTTCATTTCTATTCATAATATGTTCAATTAAGTTGATCTCATAAGAGAAACTCTCTCAATTGGAATCAAGATTGATCACATCTAATAGTAGAGTTAGACCTAACTTTGTAAAGTAATGAAATTGTAATATTTTTTTAGCTAGTCACTGTTTCAATGTTCATTGTCTACTTATGGATACATCTTTTTTTTTTTTAAATAGCAGTTAATCAGAATGCAAGCAAACCATGGGAAAACTTATTTGAGTTTGTGCTTTAAGATGCTTATTGTTTGATTTTCATCATCTACTGCTCATTGTCCCATGTTTTCTAGTAGTGTGGCCTTTATGTTCTTTTCAATCATCTTGCATCCTCAATAGGCATTTGCATGTTAGTTTGATTAGTATTTTCTCGATATTATATGATTAAATTTCTTTGATACATATGCAATCCTAAATTGCAACTAAATACGATGCATTACAATTCACATTAACTACAATTCCTTTAAGATATTCTATCAATGTTTGTGTACAAGACTACAAGTACTCATTAACATTTTCACATGGAGGAAGGGTGTTTGTGCATTAGTGAAGGATATAATTGAGTGAGCACATTGGATAGGATCTATGATGGGTGGAATCAAAGTCATGGATTGAAAGGTCAGTGTTTGACAACCCATTTAAAATAATAGATTAGATTGGCCATTGGTGAGATTTTTTGTGCTATTAATCATTGAAGGAAATGTGGCCACATGGTAGGTCACAACTATGTCATGTGTATGCGACTTGCATTTTCAAATTAATGGTTAAAAACTAATAGTAAAGATGCAAAATGATTGAATTCATCCTTGTAACACACTTGTTATATTTTCTCTATCATCAATCAATATCATTGAACAATTGAGTCTCCTAAATCCTTACCTAAACATTACACTTTATTTCCCCCATCACTAGTTGCAAATCAATATAGGAAAAATGTCAAAAATATGACGAAAATGATTTGTCGAGTAGGAGATTGGAAGCCATTGCTTGGCTAGTGTTTCTTTTGCCATTGTTTCTTAATGTTGGGTTGTTGGTTTTGTTTAAGAAGATAAAAACTATTGTAGTTTGGCTAGTATAATCCATGGGTGTATTCCCTCATGGGCTAGTTGTTCTCCTTGTGGAAGAACCACAATAGGTTATTGGAGTGGCATAGTGCTTGCCAAGAGTCTCACATGAACAATTGTGCTTGAGTAGCTTGGTGGTGTATCACACAATTCATGTGTCTTGTTTGTGTTTCCACATTTTGAATACATGTCTACTAAGATAGTTGCAAGTACAAAATCTTCAAAAAAAATATTTGCTTTTTTCTTTTAATGAACATCCATACCTTATGTGAAATTTGGTTGTATACTTGCCAATTGCATTTGCTTGAAAGTTTCTAAATCCTTTTCAAAAATTCCATTTTATGTTATGCTTCTTGTTATGACATGGGAAAACGTGGGAGGATAGATCATTTGTATGGGTTGTTGGTTATTTGTCTAACAAATTTGAAATGATTAAATGGTAGGTGTGATGGAAAGTTGCAATTAACATTGAAAGGGTTAGTAAGTGAAATAAGTTGCATAGGTTTCAAGTTTCCTATTAGGGCTACACTAACTTTGAGCAATTAGGAATAGTAGTTAAATAGCAAGGTAGATTGTGGCAACTAGTGCACATTTAAAATAATCTACTTGTGGAATAGTAGTTAAATAGCAAGGTAGATTGTGGCACCTAGTGCACTAGCCCATAAGAGGTTGACATTTGGCTATGTTTACATTGGGTTGTGACAATACAAGGTGGGGTACACCAAAATATAAAACATATATGTGGGAAAAAGATATTTAATAACACCATTTCATCATATATATCCATGCAAAGGTCAAAGGCGAATAGGTGAGTGCCACATGTTGTGAGGTTGCTTGAATGTTGTTGGCTAGGGATGACATTCAATGAGACCACAATGCACAATGCATAATCTTAGCAAACAATTGACATAATTGGACCACAATTAAATTATGTCCACTATCCATAAACAACTATTATTAACATAATTGATTTGAGTTGCCCATTTTCATTGTTGCACTCTACATTAAATATCTAACTGTAATGGTCAATACTTACTTTCACAATCTTCACACACATTATATGCCACTTATCACATAGTTAACACTTGCACCAATGAGGATTCAACATAGTTTATAGACATGTATGACCAAGATACATGATCGAAAGTTTAAATAGATACCTTACACAACCATTAAAATAGAATACTTCAAAGATTGAAAGTGTAAATAATCACCGTACACAACCATTAATAGAATACTTCAAAGATCAAAAGTGCAAATAATTACCTTGCAATATATCATATTTGATTGCAGCTCAAATTTACATATATATCAAATAAACCCAATAACTAATATTTGATAAACTTTACAATATATCATATTTGATTGCAACTCAAACTTTCATATATATCAACTAAACCCAATAATTAATATTTGATAAAATACTAATCCAATTAACATACAATTACCAAAGATGCAATATGATTGAAATTTAAAAACATAAAGATTACATTGCTAATAGAACATGGAACAATAAATGATAGATGATGGAATTGAACAACTGACATGTCGAGAAACTTGGTCATGATTTCTTAGCATTCTGACTTATTTTTTATTTTTTTAAATGCATCTCACATGATCAAATTCCTAACCTATAAGAATTTTACACATATAATTGGGTTTGTTCAACTTAGTTTGCCCCACCCTAAGAAAATTTGTCTAAATAGAACCCAATTTTTTTTGGATATGTTGACAATCTCTCGAAGTCAAAGAAGTATACAAATGTGGGGGAAAAGAGATCGTTCAGTAACTCCTAGTTTGTATGCTTAGCTATAAAAAATTCCAGGTTAATTTTTTATGCTCCATGTCGTACTTGTCATAGAGACTATGAGGTGTAACTTCTTTCATGGGATACTACTGTAAATTTAGCTCACCCTTCGATTTTAGGCAGATCAATTGTTAAATTTTTTAAAGTATAATCACAGATTAAAATTCAACAAAATAGATTTGAGTCCCAACGTTTTTAAATCACAACACAATTTTATACAATAAGTGCATGAGTTAAATTTATTGCACTTGAAGTGAAACTAAAATAAGATCCATGTTTGAATGTTCAAAGTCTGTGTTGTTTGAGTGTAATAGATTATAGAAAAGGAAAACACTAGAGAAGAAACAAAGAAAACATTAACTTAAATCAAGAAATTTCAAAATTATTCAATTAAAAATAAAAAATCAAATGTTAATGAGTCTACTAGAGATCAAGTCTGATGAGTGCAAGACCTTAACACTATAAGGGATGAAGCCATGATTGTGCCTCAAATAACTTAGTTGAAGAGGTTTTCATGAACTTATACTTCCATATCAATTATCTAAACAATTTGTAAATTTGATATAAAACCCTCCAACCAAAAAAATGAAATCAAACTCTCTACACATTAAAATATTGATGCTAGATAAAAGTAAAGTACTTTGAGTAGATAATAATCATAAGACTTAAATGCAATCATTTCACCTAAAGTGTGATGTGCATCACTCCCCTATTTGTAAAAAGCTTGAAGTCCATATATCATGATATATAAAACCCCATCAAATCCTAAAAGCAAAAGAAGTCAAAATAAATGACCATGAAAATGCATTTAACAAAGTTATTCAATAAATTGCACAAACCCTAAATCTTTTATCCAATACATATTGTGATATTGGAATTTTTTAGGGATATTATAAAGTAGGTGGTCCAATTCATTACCATAGTTGAATTTATGGAAGCTAGTTGTCTTTTGAATTTTATTATTTTGTATATTCAATTCAACAAAATAAATAAATATAAGCTAAATAAAAATTTGTCCAAATGATTAACATGTGATAGAAAAAGAAAAATAAAATTGTTCAGAAAACATGAGACACAAAAATTTAGGAAAATTTATCTAGATGATTAACATGCAATCAAAAAGAAAAACCTAAGTTGGTGGGACAATTTTTAGCCCCACCTCAAATGCACCAACTTACCCTATGCCACTTCTTAATAGCATTTTTTGCTTAAATTTGAGCAACTAGAGTATTGCAATGCAAATATTTAATTATGGAAAATAAATAATTTAAAATCTTCACTTATTTTAGTGTAGTCACTTTTAGGAATTGAAAATAGGCTACGGATAAAAGCACATATTGACAAAAATACCACATTGATTTTACAAAATTATTTCTCATGCCTCTAATTTAACAAGTTATTAATAACTTTGATTTAAGCAAATGAGAATTCATATTTATTTTCTACTTGAAAAATATTTAAATAACTCTAAAGTAAATATGCAAAATATTTAACAAAACAAATATCCTGGCTCCATTATCACAATTAGCAACAGGGTTTACAGTTCCTACATTATAAAAACAACTTTCTAATTATTAGTTCCCTCGCCAAGGAACTATAGGCATGGCGTTTTGTTAACTAGTTATTAATAACTTTGTTTTTAACAAATGAGAATTCAACTTATTTTCTTATTTGACAAAATATTGTATATTGTTAAAGTAAACTTGCAAAATATATAACAAAACATTTATCCAAAATTAATTTTCTGCAATATAATTGGCATAAAAGTTTTGAGCGATAAGGGCGGATTTTGAGGGAGCATAAACTTTTTATCGCAGGTTTTTAAGGTTTTTCTGCCACAAAGGCTATAATAAAAAATATATATTTAGCTAATTTTTAATAATTTTTTTTAACTCTTCAAAATTAGTTACTTGTTATATTTTCTATTCTATTCATTTATTTACTTGTTTGCATTAAAATAGGGAAAATTTTGAAATTATCTATTTCTCATAATTAATAAAAATTTGCATAACACCACTCCACTCAAATTTAAGCAAAAACATGTTTAAGCCAAATGCTCTCATTATTTTATACATAGATTTTTCTAAAACAGGTATACTAATATTACTTTCCTTTTGTAATACTGCAATTTAAATTTAGATATCTTTTTTATGAAGAAATATATTTTCTATAAAACCAAAGTACATTGGACATATATTTAAATCTACAATCAATATAAAAATAAATAAATAAATTTCTATTTTAATTTATCAAAAATATATCCAAGTCAATTACTTTATATTTAGTAGAAAAATTATTTTACTTTTTAATTAAAAACACATCAAAATTTTAAAATATATTAATGTCTACAAATGAAATTATTAAAAAATAGCAAATAAATATATAGTATTGAATAGAAATGAAAATAATGAATGATGGATTTTTCAAAAATGAAATTAAAAATTACATGCAAAAGATTAATATTTTGAGATTGACATAAAATAATAAGTTGTTATTTAAATTTTTAAAATTATTTTAAAATGCTCTTAATGTTTTTCTAAAATAGTTATACTAATATTAATAAATTCTCCATATTAATAAATTCAACTATGCTAATTTTTTGAAAATTATTATTTTTGTTAAATAAATATATCTATATATTCAAACTATATTTTTTAAGATTGATTTTTGTAAGCACACCAATATTCAACCTGCCATAACTATTACAGGCACAATGTAAATAGTTAGCTTGATGACCCAAATGATAAATATGATGACAATTGTTTTATTTTTTTCCATACACACTTTCACTTTAACATTGATATCCATTTATAAATTTATGAATTTTTGCAAAAAAAATAATTGAATTGAATTGATCAAAGATAAATTTCACAAGCTAAACTAAAGGAAGTCCATGATTCTTGATCCAAATACTTAGGGTTTGCAAAAATATCCCAAATGTTTATCTTCCCAATACAAGAAAAAGTTAAAGCAATTGTCTAGGCTATTTCAAATCAAATGATTTTTTGAATATTGGTTTTTTCATTTAATCTAACTCTTCCATAGTTCTATATTTTTCTTTTCTTTTCTTTTTAATGGATGATTTTATATCATCCGCATGATTAATTTTTTATTAGATATGAGAACTTGAATCTTAGGCCGAATTATTAGATATAAGAACTTGAGTCTTAGGCTGAAATATTTTTGACTAAAAGTGAAGGAATGAGTGGTAGCCATTCCACCAAAATTGTTCTTATGATATGACAACCTTATATTTCAAGAAAACTTTATCCCTATGATCTCATTAAAAGTTAATAAACATCACCAGTAAATCAAGAATCCATTGATCTTTTTCTATTTTGTAAAAATATCCCTTTCGCCAATTTGACTAGTAAGATCTACTATAAAGTATGTATTTATTTTGCAAATAATTAATCTCTAATTGTTTAATTAAACTGATTAATGTATTGTATTTGCTTATGATGTGACCTTAACTTAAGCATTTGATAATAATTTTGGTTAAATTCAATTGTTCTTTTTCTATTTTGTAAAAATATCCATTTCGCCAATTTGACTAGTAAGATCTACTATAAATATGTATTTATTTTGCAAATAATTAATCTTTGTTTGTTTAATTGCGTTGATTAATCTATTGTATTTGCTTATGATGTGACCTTAACTTAAGCATTTGATAATAATTTTGGTTAAATTCAATTGTTTTTTTTGTCCTCATTTTTAATTTTTTTGCATATCTGCCCCTCTTTTGGGTTAACCTTTGGCTTAGTTTTAAGATCAACTTAGCTTATTTTTTAAATGCTTTTTTCTCAAAAAATCATTTTCAAGTGGAAAACTACCCATCTAAATGCTACAACAAAAATAACAAAAAATAAATGTAAAGAGAATTTAAGAAAAAAACTATTTTTATCATGTATGCTAAATGGTTAAGGAAATCTTTGAACTCATAAATATTTACATAATGTTGGTAACATATAAATTACGCTTTCTTCATGGCCTAAAAACACAACCACATCTCATAATCTTAAAGTGAGCAAAATTATTTTGTTATAAGGGTCCTTTTCTAATGGAAGACTAATATCAATGATAGAATTCTTAAATTTAGGTAACAATTGCTTTATCTTGACCAATTATTTCTAAAACACAAGAAACTCAACAAATACAAACAAAACTATTCTAAAACTTTTTGGCAGGAACTACGCTGCTTTGCAGCTCTTGTTTATTAGGAAAATCAGAAACTATTTTTTGCATAACTGTGGGTATCTGTGCTTGCTAACTTTAACAATTCAACATACACTCATTTATTAGAAAAATCAGAAACTATTTCTTACATAACTGTTGGTAATTCAGTAGGGATTTAACACTTCCGCCCTAGTTTTGCACCATGCTTCGAGTCCAAGATTCATTAACTGTTTCTTTCAAGTTTTACCGTTTGTCTTCTTGAATCTTCAATTTTCTTGCCTTCTAAATGATTTTTTCTTTTTAATGGAAACTGCATTATGATACCCTTGTAAATTGAATGGGGCTAGTTTTTCGGTTTCTATTCCTTCAGAACTGTTTTTCAAATGATTGCTAATGCCTCTTCAAACTCATTCATATTCTGGGTATTGTTTTTCCTTTCTATGGCAACTGCCATGATTTTGATTGGATAGTTGAAGTCAAATTTCTTAAAATTTTATAGAGTCAAACTGTACTTATTTTTATGGTATCAAAAACATTTTTGCAGCTAGGATTACAACTAGCAGCTGCAAATAAACCTCTTACCGAAGAGGAAAAATGGAAAGCTTTGAAGGATCGCCTTTGTAGCACATTTTCTGAGCAGGTTTTTTCTAAAATGTTGTTTGTTATGTAGACTATATTTTTGATTGATTGAATCGATGAATGCTGTCAGTATAAAGCATAAAACATCACATCACCGATATTTAAAAAATAGCTCTCTGCTGTTTGTCTGCCTGGTTCTTCTTATTGTTGAAATAAATTATGTGAATGTGCAGATTGGTTTGATTTTTAAAATGAGAGGGGATAATAATTAATATGGTTTTGATTTCACTATTTAGAATTCTGACTGTTGTGCTTTCCTTGGATGAAGTTCATTTAGTCACACTGTCCTTTGATTATTCACTTCAAAGCAGTTGTTCAAAGGAAAGGCAAGATGTAGGGTTTGGTTCTAGCTGCGGTTCTATCTGCATTTGATAATAAGATTGTTAATTTATGCAAATCAATTAATAGCAAGGCAGAAACAAATCCTGCATTGAGGTTGGCACTAGTTTTAAAGGCTGCCAAATCATGCAATCACCTATACTCTCTTCTAGATCACCTTTGATTGTGTAAAAGAGAATTTTTTCCACTTGAAACTAAGGAAAAGTTGGTAAACTGGACACCAGAATCCTCAGGAAAAATAGATTTGCTCTATCGAATATAGAGAGAGAACAGAAAGCTTGTTTTTGGAAACCATTTTTATACCCTGCTCCTCTAAAAAGCCAGTTGAATCATTGACTTTGAGGATTGAACCACAGGAATATTTTGCTGATGTGATAGCACAACATCTAAGGGTGAGAGATTCTTCTCATATTTAATGTCAAGGTAATAGTGCTATATTGAAGAGTTTTTGTATTCAACATTATGCCTCCTTAAAAGCTATTTTACCTCATTGAAATTCGAAATATTGACATTGCATGGCCTGTTTTTTGTATAGCATACTTAAGAAGGCTCCATTAGAATCAAGATTGTACTTTCCTGTTCCAGATTCTATTTCCGCAGTTATAGATCTTAATGGAATTTCTTCTATTAGTGATATCCATTTTGGGGCTCCACTCTGTCAGTCAAAATTTAATACAAGGGCATCTAACTTGGTAGGCCAAAAAATACACGGGGATGGGATTCTGGCAGCAGTTGGATCGACTTGGAGGTCATTTGGAACTCTTTCATGGGAAAATCAACCTTAGCATCTACTATAGGTCAGCTGTTTTGTTCCGTGCTTATCACATGTTTGGTATTTGATCTTAAAGCATGGAAATATCAGGGTGTCGAGCGATAAAGTCTTTTGTTCTGACATGCTAGTTAAGAATGGTGGCAGTAATATGAATCCATGTGATTTGGAATTCTCAAAATGTATTGTCTGTACTATTGCTTTATGGTGTTAATTTCATCACATTTTGCGATGCAAGGGTGGCCTGCCATTTGTTGATTTTTTTATTTTCAATAAGTGAATAGTGATATCTGTCTGGAAGATCAATTATACTCTGTGGTCAACAGACAATAATGTTACAATCATTCCCTTTGGGCTTAGTTATTTCCATTCTAATGGTACACACACAAGGGTTACAATCATTCCCTTCATTGTAGGTTTTATTCTTTTGCCTTTCTAAACATTTCTCATAAATCTTTCCCTTAATTGTAGGTTTATTCTTTTGCCTTTCAAAATATTTCTCATAAATCA
>VDFB02069856.1:0-26168 GCA_007258455.2 Sequoia sempervirens | reverse complement strand
GGGGGGATGACCAGAGCAGATGTTCAGATTATGGAGAGGGAGCGGGATAGGCTATAGGCAGAGCTGACACAGATTCGGCTAGCTCAGGAGGCATGGGAGCGCGAGAGGCGGGTGATCAGCGCTGATCGAGATCGGTATCGGCATGAGCGGAATGCCGCGAGACTGATAGCTGGGCAGAGGGATGAGTTTATGCAGCAGGCTAGTTATTGGAGAGGGGTATATGAGCAGGTTGTTCCAAATCCAGCGCAGCGCACTGCACGCTACGTCAGCTAGGCTCCACAGCCACTAGGGCCATCTCAGTCTCTAGGGACACGCACTAGGGGATTCAGTGATTATCGGCGGACACCGTCTCCATATGGCGGTTATCAGGGGACACCTACCCGTGAGTACCAGGGGACTCCAGTACACAGAGGGCCAGCACCCAATTCTCCGCAGAGGTCAGATGTGGGCAGCTCTCAGTAGAGCAGTCAGATGCAGGACATTGGTGATTTTTGACAGAGGTAGGATGGATTATAGAGGATGGATATCAGGGATGTTCTGTATTCCCGAATTTTGTACCTTGTCATGTGTCGGATATATGTATGATGTATTTGTGACACATGCTATATTGACGGATATATGTATGATGGATATATGACAGTTCTTATTAGCACCATGTAGTATATTTCTATTTATGATGGAGGACTATATGCATATGTGTGTATCATCATGTGTTTCGTGGATGGATGTAGTGATTTATTTATGCTCATGTGTCATTTTATGTATGCTTATATTCATGAAATGTTGATCATGCTTATATTCATTTATGCTATGCTTATGAATGATTGGAGATATGTGCTTATTTTATGGATGTATGGTAATGGTGATATGTTATGTGTACCTATTGGAATCTATGATGGTTTAGATATATGGATGACTAGTTGATAGATGTGTTATGTATGGATATGTGTGAGATGGATTTTGTATAAATAGGTTATATATGCAAGATGTGATGTACTATGCGTCTTATATTTTGTGATGCAGGTAGTGATAGAGATATGGACCTAACATGTGGGAATGCAGGTAGCAATGGATGCATGGACAGTATGCGGCTATAGGTGCCAATAGGAACTGGTAGGGTAAGTGAAGGGGAAGTGGGTATGTGGTGATGGATGTAGTCTGGCATCTGTCAGAAGGTATCAGTATCCTGAGAAGAATGGAAGAGAATGAGGACAAGTATTTGCACAACCAAAACCATAGGGTGAGTGCGAATGCAATGATTATGAAAAATGCAATCCTAGTTCAATTTATCATCTTTGGAGCACTGGTTTTTGCTATAGCATAAGACACGACACACCAAGGTATAGAGGACCGAGGTAAACCAGTGTCTAATGCATGAGACAAACACGCTAGACAAGAAGGCTATCCCAATACCCCAAAGTCTTAAAAAAAAAGACTTTAGTCGGGTCCAGTATTGGGATAACCGCAAACGCAGAAGGATGCCCCAACATAACACAAGACCTCGAGGATCTTGGTGGGTACTATGTGGGACAACCAAGAAGACACAAAAGATCAAGATACACCCCTATGTTGACTAGTCAAAGCACACCATGATATGATGGATCAAGGCGACCATGACAAGTGATGATAGGGATCTCAAATGATAAACAAAAGCCAAAAGCATCAAAAGATCACAATTAATTTCAAACGTCCTTTGCCATAGGATCAAGGGGATGGATGGGATCTGATGAGGTCTGTTAGGAAGGATGTATCCTGTTAAGACCTATGCTGGATGCTAAGCGAAAATATCGACATGAAAAAGGATATCTAAAATTGATCGGATTTATTGAGACAAATGGGTCTTGTTTGTTTAAAAATTAGCTAGATAAGGGCATAGCTTGATGAGACAACCACAAAGGGGACAAGTCACAACCTAAAGACCTAGGGGCTCGGGGGCCGATCAAAGATTGGCCTTGCCTACGTGAAAGCGCAAAGCCCTCGTAGTTCATGAAAAGGACCATGGATAAAGCGGAAAGAGGACAATGGTGACCGATGATGGACCTGAGATACGACCGAAAAATGCCCCGGGGGAGGATCGAATGACCAACCTTGCCTACGTGGAAGCGCAGGGGCAACGTAGTTCGACAAAAAGATGGAAGTGGGACAAGAGGATGAGATCTAGATGGAGACCGACACGATGGATGATCCTATATGATGACACGGACCGACAGATGAAAGACATAAGCTCAAAGTGGGATATAAGGAAGCTCAGGATGAGGGATAGGTAAGGTGAGCCATCCAATGCTCAATCAACAAGTACCAAGCGGCCTAGGTTGATGCGGGGGGATGAAAGTGTAGATGACAACATAAAGTAACTAGGATACGAGGTAGATAATGATTAAGCCCGCTATGGATGACGCCTGTTACCAGGTTTTCACCATCCATACTTATCCAAGGTGCCACCAAGAGGTGGTTTTCACCATAGGACGAATTTATTTCTCTTTACTTCTTCTTTTTTTTTTTATTTATTTATTTATTTATTTATTTATTTAGGGTAGACCAAGTGGACCTTAAGCGTAGAACCTTTTTAGATGGAGAATATTGACAGGTTCGTCGAGGGGATCCCCTTCCAAAGTGGTCAACCTGTAAGCTCCAGATCCATATTTAGCAGTTATGATGTACGGCCCTAACCAATTGGCCTCAAATTTGCCTTTCTTGTCACGATCTTGCTGAGTGCGGTGATTTTCCTTGAGCACAAGTTCACCAATCTGGAATTGCCTGGGGCGGACCTTTTTACTGTAGTGACGTTTTAGACGATTTTGGTATACTTGTAGGTGATCATAGGCCCGTATTCTGCGTTCATCAAGTAACTCTAGCTGTGCAAGCCGAGCGACGCGAGCATCTTCTTTGCTGATGAGGTTTTTCAAAGAAATTCTCAATGAGGGGAGCTCAACTTTGATTGGCAAGACGGCTCCAGCTCCATATACTAACGAGTATGGGGTGGCGCCTGTTGGGGTACGGATGGATGTACGGTATGCCCTAAGGGCGGGATGAATGTGAAGGTGCCAATCTCGTCCAGTGTTATTGACCACCTTTTTGAGGATGCGGATGAGGGTTTTGTTGATTGCTTCTGCCTGACCATTACCCTGAGGGTAGTAAGGCGTTGACCAACGATGTTGGATATGGAAGGTATCGCATAGATGCTTCATGGCTTGATTTTTAAATGGCTTTCCGTTATCAGAAATGATGGTGGAGGGGATACCATATCTGCAGAGAATATGGTAGAGGATGAATTTAGAAATCTGAGTACCAGTGATTTGGGAGAGTGGGTACTAAGTCACCCATTTGGTGAAGTACTCACAGTGCTGATGATGAATGTATGGGTCAGCCGGATGATGGTGGGTGAATCTTGCCAATCAAGTCAAAACCCCATTGAGAGAATAGCCACGGTGCTAGGAGAGGCTGAAGATCTTGTGCTGGAGCGTGGATCAAATCCGCATGTTGTTGACACGGAAGACATTTCTTTACAAATTCGCAAGCATCATGTTCCATTGTAGGCCAGTAATATCCAGCCCGTAGAATTCTTTTGGCTAGAGCCATACCATTTGAGTGAACCCCACAAATACCACCATGTACTTCTGTTAGTACCGTTTGGGCTTCGGTCTCATTCAGACATCTCAAGAGGATTCCATCATACCCACGACGATAAAGCGTATCACCAACGAGGATGTATCAGGATGAACGATGGATAAAGGATTTACGTTGGTTGCGTGTAAGTTCCGGGGGTATGGTGTTGTCACGGAGGTAAGTATATATGTCTTGGTACCACGAGGAGGCGGGACCTACGATATCGCACACCATGTCAGTGTCAGGGACATCATATGCAGGGATTAACAGTTGTTCGACCAGAAACTCGCACTCTGTCCGATCTTTGGGCATGTCAATCAAAGAGCCAATAGTGGCCATGGCGTCTGTTGATTTATTCTGCACCTGAGGGATTTGGTCAAACTGTATGGAGGTGAAATATTTCTTGAAGTCGTCCACCATGCGTTTATAGGGTAGCAGTTTGTCATCCTTTGTGAGGAATTCATCATTAACTTGTCTGATAACCAACAAGGAATCCCCAAAGACTTTCAAATGTGTAATGTGCCATTGTTTTGCAATTCTAAGGCCGGTGAGGAGGGCTTCATATTCCACCATATTGTTGGTACAGGGAAACGCTATCCTGAATGATTTTGGGATGTAGTCACCTTGAGGAGTGACTAATAGAATTCCTGCCTCAGATCCACTGTGAGTGTATGAGCCATCAAAGTATAATGTGCAAGTTGGTGCTTCTGTTACTGTGTAGATTCCTTCATCTGGGAATTCAGTGTCTATTGGGTAGGCATCTACTAGTGGTGCTTCAGCCAATTGATCAGCAATAACCTATCCTTTAATAGCTTTGTGCTCCACATACTCGATGTCAAATTCGCTTAGCAGCATGACCCATTTGGCCATGCGGCCAGTCAAGGTGGTTCTAGACAACAGATATTTCAAAGGATCGATTTTAGCAATTAATTTGACTGGGTGACTGAGCATGTAATGGCGGAGTTTCTGTGTACTGAAGACTAGAGCAAGGCACGCTTTTTCCATAGGAGAGTAATTTAACTCATAACCGACTAGTGTTCTGCTGATGTAGTAGACTGCCCTTTCTTTGAGTGACTCATCATGCTGCGCCAATAATGCCCCCAGTGTGACCGAGGTAGCCGAGATATAAAGTAGGAGGGGTTTTCCTGGAGTAGGCGGCATCAAAATTGGGGGATGAGCTAAGTATTCCTTGATTTTATCAAAACCCATTTGACACTGTGGAGTCCATCGAAAGACGGAATTTTTCTTCAAAAGATGGGTAAACGGCTGACATTTATCTGCAAGTTGGGCTATAAACCGCCGGATGGATTGCATTTTTCCCTGGAGGCTCCTTAACTGCTTTAGATTGCGTGGAGGCGGCATGTCCAGAATAGCCTTTACCTTGGCAGGATCAACTTCAATACCTCTGCGGGAGACTATGAACTCCAACAATTTCCCTGAGGTGACGCCAAAGACACACTTTTTTGGATTCAACCGCAACTTATAGTGCTCTAGTCGCTCAAATATCTTCTTCAGAATGGTGGGATGCTCGGCTCGCATTCTAGATTTCCCTAATAGGTCATCAACATAGTCTTCCATGATAATGTGGATAAGGTCATGGAAGATAACGGTCATAGCTCTTTGATACGTTGCCCCCGCATTCTTGAGACCGAAGGGCATAACCTTGTAACAGAAGGTGCCCCAAGGGGTTGTGAAGGCAGTTTTGTGCTGGTCTTCAGGTGCGATTCGGATCTGGTTGTAACCGGAGAAGCCATCCATGAGAGACAACATCTCATGTCCTGCCGTTAAATACCCAACATGTCAATATTAGGAAGAGGGAAATCATCTTTTGGGCAGGCTTTGTTGAGATCCCTAAAATCTGTGCAGACCCGAATGTCACCATTAGGTTTAGCAACCGGCACTACGTTAGAGATCCATTCGGAGTAGTCAACAGGTCTGATAAAACCCGCGTCCAGTAACTTCTCCAACTCTTTCTTTACTAACAACGCAACTTGCGGATGCATCTTACGAAGTTTCTGCTTGACGGGTGTGGCGTCTGGGCGAATGTCTAAGTGGTGAACCACTAAAGCAGGGTCTAAGCCTGGCATGTCTGAATATGACCAGGCAAAAATTGATGACTTCTGAGTAGTCACAAGAAAGATCGGATACATTCTTTCTGAGAGTGACTTGGTTACATAGGTGACTTCTGACTTTCAGCTCCCAAATTAACTTCTTTGTGTCTCTCTTCAATCGATAGATGATCCGCAGATAGTCACCTCCCATAAGGGGAAGATGAACATCTCCATCTTCTCGGGCTACTGTCGAGTGTTTTCACCATCGATGCGCCCTTATTTTACTTTTTCTTAGGCCTTAGTTCTCGTGGAGGTTTTCACTAGATGACCTCTTTTTATTTTTCTGATTTTTATTTTTGCGACTGGAGTGTTCATCCTCCCCCAATCCCATGAGGTTGACATATGAGTCCGTAGACATACTGATAGGTGTGGTGTTGTGTAGGTCCCAATCAATGAGTTCAGGGTGACAAAGGGATAGGCTGATGGTGCAAACGGATAGGCATTCGAACATGGACGATAAGTCAGTATGATCGACATCATCGTACGCGTGTATGATGGATTCTTCCTCGGGTATGTCTGCCAATGAGCCATCGTCCGTGGTGACACTATTAGAAGTGTTAGATGATGTTGCGGGACTCTTTTTCTTTCTGTCATACCCAATGCCCACATTTTTGCAGCGTAGACGACAATGGGTTGTAACCGCCTTGCTCGCCTTCTAGGCCTCTTCCTTGGATAGGGTTATGTTTTTCCTACCTAACTTTGTTGGCCAAGGATACTTTTCCTGAAAATATTTCTTTAGGGGAGTTTCTGGTTCGGGCTCTTCGCGGTAGACCCATTGACTTATGTCTTCCTCTGGTGCATCGATCTTGACACTTGGGTATACAAAAGTGGTGGTAGGGATATTTTTGCCCTAGAAGGTGACAATCTTGTCTTCCTTTAGGGAAGCCGTGCGGGAGTGGCTGGACCCCATACCGGTGGTGGCTGATGGCGGCGCATGGCTGCCACATTGGCTGGCAAGCAGCATTTCATACCAATACCCTTTGGTCGATGATCCGACTCGTGATCACCGTGGGGTCGCGGGGGATGGAGTGGTGGAGCTACGTGAGATGATGGATTGGAGGATGATGGATTGGAGGATAATGATCGGAGGCCTCATTTCGACCCTTCAGACAATAATGTAAATGGGGGAAAGATGCTTCTAAAGTTGGACAATACTAAATGGTTGGGGGTCAGCATAGATGCGACCTCCCTGCTCATTAATCCCGGGAATTTGAGGCATCGATGGTATGTGGGATGGAACAGCCTTTGTATAGCATGGTTTCAAGGGCTGCCAAGGAGGAGATTATACGCGAAGTCCGCATCAAGGACATGGCGTAGTATATTGAGTACAAAAACCTAATTTGGATAGGGAGACTGATGATTCCTTCTGAATTTCTCTCTGCATTGTCATAAGCTTTGATTGTAATTATCTGGTTGCTTAGGTCTGCTTGAGAATACCCTATCTGTTTTATGAATTTCAAAGTACATAGATTAAGGGCAGAGCCATTATCCACCAAGACCCTTTTTATTTTATGACGGGCAATTATGACTTCGATATGTAGGGGGCGGTTGTGATTGGTGCCAATGTTGGGCATATCATTTTGGCTGAAGTGGAGGTGGTGAGACAAAGCCAAGTGTCCCACCAAAGCTTGGAATTGTGTGGGGTCGATGTCGTTTGGGACATGGGTTTCCTGCAAAGCTTTATTGAGAATCTCTTGATGTACCGGGGAAGACTTAAGCAAATCTAAAATGGATATGTGAGCGGGGGTCTTCCTTAGGTGATCAAGGATGTTATATTGAGAGTTTGCAGGAGTGGGTTGGATGGGTGTAGCAGCCGCAGGGATGGTGATGCGGGCTCGTCGTGTAGTCACAGCACATTGAGGATGTCTGGCTTTAACGTGTATCATGGATACCCGAGGTTCAACCTACTCAATGTAATGAATAACGCCTTCATAATTGAGGGGCACATTCTTGTAATTCACATTATTGGTGCTGTTCTTTTGGGGATGACTAGTGGAGGCGCTAGGACCTTGACTATGATTTGGGAAGGCGTTTTGATAGATTTGCAGTTGAGCATTGGACGACGAAGGTTGACTGGGGTCAACCTTGATATCTCCTCGATCAATGAGATCTTGGACGTAATTTTTTAAACCATGACACTTATTCAAGGAGTGTCCCTTGATTTTATGAAAGTCACAATACTCATTGTCTTTAAACCATGCCGGCTTGGGTTTGGACTCATCGAATGGTTTGGTGACAGGATATGTGATGGGATAATTGATTTGTAACAATTTATTGAAAACAACACTCAAGGGCTCGCCCAATTGGGCATATTGACGTTTGGTGTTCCCCTGATTTCTTTGGTTTGACTGTTGAGGGGGACGAGGTGCCCCCTGCGGTACTGATATGGTGTTGGATACAGACTATTGTTGCCCTTGGGATGCATTAGCCACTTGAACATGTTTGGTGTCTGTCACTCCATCATTCACTGCATTTTTGTTTTTGTTCCAAAATCATGATTTATCTCCGAATGACCGTTCTTTGTCATGACTGTGTATTTTAATGTGTCCTTTGGCGATAAGGGCACATTCAAGGATAGGTCCCTTTTCCACTATCTCAGCGAAAGTGGTGACACAGTGTAGTCTAAAGTTGTGGGCCATGTCGGGATGTGAATTTTCCACAAAAAGAGTGACCATGTCTTTTTCTTTCAAAGGATTTTTCATTCGACTAGCTAATGCATGCCACCGTTGGAGGTAGCTGGTAAAGGTTTCTCCATCCCGTTGTTTCTCTTTCAAGAGATCTAAGGTGTCAGTATCCTTCCGCAAATTGAAGGAGAAGTAGGAGACAAACTGTTCTGATAACTCTGCAAAAGTTTTTATAGACCCCTTTTCAAGAGTCATAAACCAATCTAGAGCGTGGCTCGCTAGACTTCTTGGGAACAGACGTAAGAGATAGTTATCATTATACATGACTTCTTGACATTGTGCATAAAACTCTTGCAAGTGGGCCTTAGGGTCTTTGTCTCCCTTGTACTTGTCAAATCTTGGAATCTCGAAGTGTTTAGGGAATGGGATCAATGAGATGGATGGATCGAACGGATATGGGCATATATCTTCAAATTTAAAGGATTGTTTTGTGCCCCCTGCTTGAAGGTCCTTAAGGGCAGCCTTGATTTCCAACAAGTCTGAACTAGCTGGTGGTGGGTTGGGGGGATATGGATGATAGAAAGATGAGGGATCTTGTTGAAAAGGGGTTGGATTGTTAAAATGTGGGTTTGGCTGATTGGATGATGACATGACTTGATGATAAGGTAGGGGGTTTTGTTGGTATGGGGGTTGTTGTTGTGGGACATAATATGAATTTGTTTGGTGAAGGTGTGGGGTAGGTTGCTGAGGGACTTGGACG
This sequence comes from Sequoia sempervirens, assembly GCA_007258455.2. Classification (NCBI taxonomy): domain Eukaryota; kingdom Viridiplantae; phylum Streptophyta; class Pinopsida; order Cupressales; family Cupressaceae; genus Sequoia; species Sequoia sempervirens. Next base: position 17,067 of record VDFB02069856.1, on the reverse strand, counting down.
GGACGTTGCGTGTTGGCCTGTTAGTATTGAAGGTATTGTTGTGATTGTTGGGAGGTTGCATAAAATGGTTGTTGGTGAAATTGTTGTTGATTATGGTGGTAGTAGTGTTGTGGAGGTTGTTGTTGCGGCATCGAATGTTGTATGGACTGAGGTGGGATATTATGTTGTGGTTGGACCTTTGGACGCAAAAGGGATGCAAGAAAGGGAGATATGGTTTGGGTAGGCGGTTGAGAGGGATTGCCTTGTGATTGGTAGGATGGTTGTTGTGAAGAGGTCAAAGTATTGGGTATAGGTTGTTGCGGATGAGACGGCGGGGGTTGTGTGGGCACACTTTGTAAAGGAGGTTGTTGGGTTCCGCTTGGAATGTTCAGCTGGGGTGCGCCTTGTGGTGGTATTTGAGGCGGGATAGTAGATTGGGGAACCTGTTGAGGTGGTGTGTTGGTGGTCCCAGGAGGAGGAAGCGATGTAGCAAAGGAGGTACCCCCAATATTGACTGTAGGTGGGTTCAAAGGAGGGGGTGCGGTTAATGTTAATGGCGGAGGTTGCGGAATGTTTTGTGGCATACCATAAGCGAAAGGATTATTGGGATCGGGCACCTGAGATCCACCTATAACTGAGGTCGAAGCATGTGGGGGATAATTAACCTGATAAAGGACGGCATTGCCAAATTCAGGTTGATGCCAACCCTCGATTGGAGGAACATTGGAAAAGTATGAACCTTCGGGTGCATTTTGGGACCCTTGGAGTACGTGAGATGGGGCACCCTTGTATTTGGACAAGTCAACATTGGAGGGGGGTTTAACACCCTTCTCAATCAAGTGGGCCAAGATTTCTTCCCCATGCTTTGCAAGTAAACGGTCGGTCATTTGCACATTGGCAGGATTGCTAAAATGTTCCTCAAGTGTGAGTTCATGTTGATTAACCATGCTCTCTTCTCCATGTGGCGAGTTATTCTGATTCTCAGTGTTGGAGTGCGATGAAGTACCATTGTGAGGGTCATGTAAGATGTTGGTACCCTTGTTGGGATCTGATGAGGTGTTGTTGGGATCTTGAGGATTGTTGGATTGGGCATTCTGAGCTTGATGGTCGGCCATTTTCTTTGCTTGTGAACGGGTCTGAACGGGCATGCAAATGCTAGATGAGTAGGTTAATGTCTTTGTCAAATGATTTGACTGTGATGGAGTGTGGATTGGATCTAATTGGACTTTGGTCAATTGAATTGGATTTGGATTTGGATTGGATTGGATTGGATTGGATTAGATTGGATTGGATTTGATTTGATTGGATTTGGATTGGATTTGATTGGATTGGATTTAATTTGATTGGATTTGATTGGCTTGGATTTGATTGGATTGGATTTGATTTGATTGGATTTGATTGGATTGGATTTGATTTGATTGGATTTGGATTGGATTTGATTGGATTGGATTTGATTTGATTGGATTTGGATTGGATTTGATTGGCTTGGATTTGATTGGATTGGATTTGATTTGATTGGATTTGATTTGATTGGATTTGGATTGGATTTGATTGGATTGATTTGATTTGATTTGATTGGATTTGGATTGGATTTGATTGGATTGGATTTGATTTGATTTGATTGGATTTGGATTGGATTTGATTGGAAGGCGTGAGAGAGAGACCTCAAGCTTGATCACGTGAGATTACCTTTAGTAACCCTAGAGCTTTGATTGATTGATAGGATGATTACGACACCGAATCCACCTTAAGCTAGGAATGGATTGATTGTGCCAAGGATGATAACTTGCAACACCGAATTCACCTCAAGATGGAGGCAAATTGATTGGGGTCGAAGTTAAAGACCAATAATCAAGTTCAAGCGCTATAGTCAATTTAGATAACCACTTTGTAATGCAAGGTTAAGGCGGTTTGGCTATGGGTGGTGTTTAGGAGGTGTAAATGGTAAAGTTGTGATGTTTGTTAGGTGAGGGTATTGATTTATGAATGGAAAATTAAAATGAAAAGGTAGATTAAAGGTGATTCGTGAAAATTTGGAGTGGTAGAATGGGGGTTTAAATGGATGAAATGGAGGTTTTGGGAGGCTTAAAATGATAAAATGGAGGCTTAGGATAATGGGATGATAGCTGGGAATGATTAAGTGGTGATTTAGAGGCTAAATGAATCTGAATGGGGTACTTTCGGGGCGTTGACAGCAAAATCAGGGGCGTAGGCAGCGTTCTGCAGTGAATCAGAGGCGCTACCGCGTTTCTGCAGTAGATCAGGGGCGCTACCACCTTTCTGCAGCAAATCAGGGGCGCTACCGCCTTTCTGCAGCAAAACAGGGGCGCTACCACGTTTCTGCAGCAAAACAGGGGCGCTACCACGTTTCTGCAGCAAAATAGGGGTGCTACCGCGTTTCTGCGCAGGGCGCTATCGCTTTTTTGCGGGAACAAAGCTTGGTTTTTGGTGGCAAAGGCTATGGCAAGGACACAAAATGATGAAACAAGCCAAAAGTATCAAAAATTTGACAGAATTTCTACAAGGAAACACCTCAAGCAAGCACAATCCTATGATTAATATTACGGGTATGGCAAGGCAAAGTCTTAATCTAGGATGCACAAGGCTTCTAGGGAGTCTTCGATATACCTCATTACGAGGCACAACTGCGAACACCACAAGCTGAGCTCCGAACCCAAATGACATCGAAGGCTTCTGACCAACTCTTCACGCTCATCTAGGTATCACCCTAGCTTCACCGCCGCCACCACGACGCGAACCGGATTGGGGTACAACTTCGCCTCCCTTTATATACCCCGTCGGTATGCGTGGTTGGAATCGTCCCTTGGGGTGATGAAATCCCCAAGCAGGTCCCACTAAAAAGAAGACACTAACCGTTTCCAACTACTCCCCAGCCTCACACGAAGTGCAAGGGGAAAGTGAAACAAATCATCGCCCCCTTTGGGTAACACAAAAGTAAAACAACCAATAAACAAATGATTTAACCTAATTAGACTATGTTTGAGAGCAAAGAAAGATAATTTTTGAAAGTCCGATTATGTAGATGCCCCCCGCAAAACAAATGTTAGTTGTCCCTTCTTTTCGGGCTTTGGTCACCCTGCCATCGCAAAAACTTAGTGAAAAATAGCAATATCCTGCCACCAACGCAGAGAGCTATCACGCGAATATAGCAAAAAAACCAGGAGCAAAAAAATGGCTTCTCAAACGCCCCATTTCTTACCCCTCCAAAATGTGTCGGGCCATATACGCGAACTCTCAGAAGGGCGCCGACAGCAGCTCATGAGGCGCCGCTAATCCCCATAAAGGGTCGCCATAGTTCCTCAGAAAGGGCCACCGCTAACCTCGCTGAGGGCGCCCAACTCGCGGGCCACCGCAGATTGCGGAGGGCTTACCGCGAACTCCGCGAGGGACGCTGTCGCGAATCCTTTGCGGGGCCACCGCGACTTCTCAGGAGGGCGCCACCGCCATCCTCCGCGGAGGGCGCCGCCACCGCGAACTCGCGGAGGGCCACCGCGAACTCGCGGGGTGCTACCCAAGACTCCTGGCGAGGGCTGCCACCGCGAACTCGCGGAGGGCTGCACCAACCTGCAGAGAAAAGCACCAAGATCTCCTCGCGGAGGGCTTACCACAACTCAGAGAGGGCCCCCAAGACTTCTCGCGGGAGCTTTTCCTGCAAAAATCTTAACTCAAAGAAAACATTAAATGCAAGACCTGTGTGTGGGTCCCACCGGGCGTGCCAGAAATGTATACCTTGGAATTTCTACTGCTCTAAATGTGCAAATCTAACTAAGAAACATGAATAACAAAATACCAAGGACACTCAAGATTAGCCAAAAGAGAGATTCAACGAAAAGGAATGCAAATAAAATGAAACACAAATATTTTTTACCTCCCTTGTTGTTGATACCTCTTTGATTGGCCCTTGCTTGGATTGGTTGTGTGCTCCTTAGATGATTGTTTGAATGACTATAATGCAAGCTTCAATATGCAAAATGATGAACGAAAATGGTTGAATGATTGAAGAAGGCTTGAGAATTCAAATGGACAGCATGTAGTTATGAGAGTGCAAAGTGTTGGAAATGCCCTTGAGAAGGGGGTATTTATAGGAGATTTGAATTCTCTAGAGAATTCAAGGGTCAAGATTGATCCAACAAGGTCAAGATGAAGGGCTATGGTGGGTTGAGAACCCACAAGCCCTCACATCTTGACATGTGGAGGGTGAAGTGGACAAGAGGATATGAGGTGGAGATGAGTTGTCAAAAAGGTACATGAGGTGGAAAAGGACATGCACCTTGGGGGATGAGAGGATTTCCACAAAAAGGGATTTCTTGTCCCCAAGTGGGAGTGAAAGGGACATTTGAGGAATTTTGGAATTCCTCAAAAATCTACATGGGAAAAGGAAAGGTGGTTGGGGGATAAATGTGAATTAAAAATTCACATTCCTAGGATGATCTAGAGGGTAAAAGGTGGGCTCCAAAAAGGTGGGACTTGGTCACATGTGGAGATTGTGACAAGTCCAAGGTTCTAGAAGCCTTGGGAGAGTGGAATGTGAATTAAAAATTCACATTTAAAGGAGAGGAATCTAGAGCCAATAAATGTGAATTAAAAATTCACATAGGAAAAGGGGGTTAACATCAAAAAGGAAAAAAGGAAGAATTGACCAAAAAGTGGTGCTAAACTTAGCCAATGATTTTGGTTAAGGTTGTGCAAATATTGGATTAGGCTAATTAACAGAAGATTAGAGGCAAGTGGCAAATGTAGGAGGATGTGACAAGGAGAGAGAAAGTGAGGAATTTTAAATTGATTTTTAAATCAAAAAGAGGAAGAATGACTAAATTAAATAAATTAGTGTATTTATTTAATTTAGAGAGGAATAAGGTAACAGACAAAGTATTAATTATTAAATTAAATACTTTATCGGTATGAGACAAAGGGGGTAATATTAATTTAATAAATTAATATTAATATGATAGACGGAGAGACAACAAATTTAATCGTATGGAAGTGATTAAATTTAGATGTCTACACTACCCATCCTCCTAAGCCTAATACATAGCGATATTAGGCTAGGGCTTGATCAACCTCATCCCTAACTCCATTCCTACATCTAAAAATCATACCAACATGAAAAACATCCTAACTACCCCCATTTCACTAATTTTTTATAATTTTCCACCAATGGAATGGTCTCCTAATTCATGATTTTTCTCTCAAACCCTCAAAACAAGGCTTTCCTAACTATTTTTAGTAAATTGCTTCAAACTCACTCCTAGGTATCTAAATGAAAAATGATGAAAGCAAAACCAAAAGGTAGCTAATTCATCCCTTCAACAATTGCAAGGAAATTTATATCATTTGTAGGTTGTACGAAATTGTACAAACTTTTGTAGCAACAAAAACTCAATGTAAAACACAAAAAATAGAGTTACTCTTTATTGTTTGATTACCAAAATGTCTCTAGAAGAATTCCTCAAACATCCCAAGGCATATTTAAACATGTTTCAACTAAAAATAGTCGTTGGATAACTATTGTTTGAATTCCAACACTTCAACTTCCCACACAAGCCAAAAAATGCAAATGTTGCTTGAGCAACTTTGCAACTTTTTACAAAAAATGTCATCTTTTCACCAAATCGACCCCACATGACCAAAAACATAACACATGGTTTAAATAGACCTTATTACAGCAAAAAGTGACTCAAAATGCTAAAATCCTAACATCTAACACCCTATTACATCATGAAGGTTAGGTGCCCCTGCACTATACTCTAGGGGAGAACAAAATCTTAAGTTTCACTTGAGATCAGATCTTGAACTATTGTACCATGTTTTTTGATGTCTTCCTCTATCATCTAGGTGGAATCCTTCATAGGAATGCCTTACCACTTCACCAGGTACTCATAATACACCTTATGCCTTGTTCTTTTGGCTTCCTTTGTGTCCAAGATACATTCAAGCTTCAATGTTTGACTTGGTGGTAAGTCTTTGACCCAACCTTCATCTGTAACCTCTTATGTACCTACACCTGTATCTACAATCAAAACTCCTTTAAAAGGATATAGGTCAGAAATATTAAAAATTGGAGAGATAGCCACTCCAAGAGGGAGTTCTATCTCATAGGAATTTTCTCGAAACTTGTGGACCACCATACATGGCCCAATCTTCTTCATCTGTAGCTTTTAATTCTTTCCTTTAGGTAGCCTTTATTTCCTCAAATGAGCTAAGACCAATTCCCCCCCTTTGAAATGAACGTCTCTCCTTTTCAATTTTGCATATTGTTTATATTTATCAACACTCTTTTGAAGTTTCTCCCTAACTTGTTGATGTATATCTTTCATGGACACTGCAAACTCTTCTCCTTCAACACTCCTCTTTTTGCCACTCAAATCTCTAAGTTCAAACACTCCCCTAGTATTCAATCAATATACAATCTCAAATGGGATTTTTCCAACACTTCTATTCACAAATTCATTGCATGCAAACTTAGCTTGGGGAAGAATTAGATCCCATTGTCATGAGTGTTCCTTTTTCAAGCATCTAAGAAGATTCCCAAGGCTTATATTGACCACTTAAGTCTACCCATCAATTTGGGGATGATAGGCAGAGCTAAATTTCAATTTTGTTCCCAATTTATTCCATAGGGTTCTCCAAAAGTGACCCACAAACTTACTATCCTTGTCAAAAATAATTTTCATTGATGGTAGTCCATGAATCCTAACCACCTCCTTGAAAAATAACCCTACAATGTATGAGGTACCATTTTTACTCTTGCATGGTATAAAATGTTCCATTTTGTTAAATCGGTCTACAAACACACTATCAAATGCTCTTTGAGTTTTCATCAACCCTAACACAAAATCCATGCTGATGGATTCCCATGGCCTATTTGTGATTGGAAATGGTTGATAAAGACCTGCATTTGTACTACAACCCTTGGATTTTTGACAAAAAACACACTTTTCAACAATTTTTTTGATATCAATTTGCATCTTTGGCCAATAGTAATACCTTCTTACTTGTTCCAAAGTTTTATCAACACCAAAGTGACCCCCTAAGCTGCCATAATGCTTTTCCTTAATCAGATTAGTCCTTATAGAGGATTTGGGAATACATAAGTGAGACACTTTAAAAATTTCTTGAATCAATAAATCAAAATTATCTTCATGAAAGGTGTCATTAAACTTATTGCAATAAGCATAAATCTATTTGAAATAATCATCTTCTACATACATACCTTTCAAAGCGTTAATTCCAACACTCTTCAATTGAACTTCTTGAACCAACAATGTCCTTCTTCTCAAAGCATCGACCACCTTGTTTGACTACCCTTTTTTGTGCTTTATGGTGAAGGTGAAGTTTTTAGGTATTCCACCCACTTCACATGTTTATGGCTAAGTTTTTATTGGCTGCTAAGAAACTACAAAGCATGATTGTCAGTAAAAATAATGAATTCCTTAGGAAGGAGATAGTGTCCACTTCTTTAATGATTGTACCATGGAATACAACTCCAAGTCATAAGAGGAATACTTTTTCTTTGCCTCATTGAACTTCTCATTGAAAAATGCAATAGACCTACCCTCTTGGCTCAATACTATCCCAATTGCATACCCACTTGCATCACATTCAATCATGAAAACTTTGTTAAAGTTTGGTAATGCTAAGATAGGTTGTTGTGCTACCCTTTTTTTGAGATATTGAAATCATTTTTCTACCTTATTAGACCATACAAACATTTTCATTTTATCCCCTTTGATTGCTTTAATGATATGAGAGTAGATATGACTAAAATTATTCACAATTTTTTTGTAAAAGCTAGCTAGGCTGTGGAAACGTCTTACCTCACTAACTGATGTTGGGGTAGGCCAATTGAGAATTTCTTCCACCTTGTTGGGGTCCATCTTCAATGTACCTTTTAAAATCACAAATCCAAGACAGACCAACTCCTCGTTCATGAATTCATACTTCTTCAAATTGATCATCAACTTTTCTTCATTCAAGCTTTTCAAAACCATGTCTAAATGTTGCAAGTGTTCCTCTTTAGTCTTACTAAACACAACAATATCATCCATGTAGATAACCACAAACTCTCCAAAGAAGGGTTTCAAAACTTCATTCATTAATCTCGTAAAAGTGCTTGTTGCATTTGAAATCCCAAATGGCATGACAAGCCATTCATATAACCACTCATTAGTTTTGAAGGCAGTTTTCCACTCATCCCCCTCTCTAATTCTAATTTTGTGGTAGCCACTTTTGAGGTCAATCTTTGAAAAATAACAAGCCCCTCCTAAAAAATCCATCAAGTATTTCATTCTTGGTATGGGGAACCTATACCTTATGGTAATCTTGTTTATATCCCTTAAGTCGGTGCACATTCTCCAATCTCCCCCTTTCTCTGGTGTCAGTACAGTATGAACAATACATGGGCTAAGAATCTCCTTTATTAGGCCCTTGTCAAGCAACTCTTGAATTTTTTTCCTAATCTCTTCATTCTATTCAGGAGTCATCTTATATGTAGCTCTGTTGGATAGGTTTTCCCCTACTATAAAATCTATATGGTGGCTCACATCTCTTATTGGTGGCAAAGAAATAGGGAGCTCATCTATTATAATGTCTTGGTACTTGTTCAACAAGGCTTGGACCTCTTTAGGAACATAATCTAGCTTTGTTGTTGCTATCATGATAGATTGTGGTCCTATTACAATGGCATAACCTTGTCCACCCTCTTCTTTCATGGTTTTGAAGAACTCTTTTTCCCCAACCAGCATTACACTACACCCTAATTTTGTGTCTAGATGTTTATCTTGCAGTGGAGTAAGGGTGAATGAGATCCCATATTTTTCTATCACATGGGTATTCTTTTGTCCATCATGTTTAGCATTTTTGTCATACTACTAGGGTCTCCCCAAAAGTAAATGATAAACATCCATTGGGATGATGTCACACAATATCTTGTCTTTATACCCTCCAATATTGAATTCAACCCATGTTTTCTTATTAACTAGAACCTATTGCCCCTTGTTCAACCAAGAGACCTTGTAAGGAGTGGGGTGTGGGATTATTTTCATCTTCAATTTCTCTACCATCTCTAAGGAAACTAGATTATATGTAGAATCAGAATAAAAAACAACTTTACACATCATACCTTGATATTTGAAGGTTATTCTAAATAGAGATTTTATTTGTGGAGGCTTCATTGCTATAGGGAATTTGAGTAATGTTCTCCTCATCATTAGAGATTCTCCAATTTTGGAGCAACATGCTGAGATGGAGAGTTGACACTCTCACAATCTTCTTGTTGCACCAATTGTGTTCTCCTTTCACCACCATGTGAAGTAGAAGGTTGCTTATCTGGGCACTTCCATGCTTGATGGCCAAACTAATTGTATTGATAACATCTTCCTAGGAATGTATTTCATCCTCTACCTTGTCCTCCAAATGTTCCTCTACCCCTAAAGTTCTTTCGTCTACGTCTATCTTGCTTCTCTTGCCTTATTTTTAACTTCTCTTTTGTTGTGTTTCCAATTAGAAGCATTCTTCCACTATTCTAGGGGTGGTAAGATTAATCTCATCTTGTATATTGACCCTCAACCCATTCATGTACCTTTCTATTTTCTCCATCTCATCCTCAACATGACTAGCTCCTATACTCAGCTTATGAAACTCCTCTATATAATCCATTACATCCATCTCCTTTTGTTTGAGGTTTTGTAACCTTCTAAATGTTTGAATTGCATAATCAATAGGTAGAAATTGACTCTTGATCTTAGCCACCATTATGTCCCATGAATTGATTTTTGATTTTCCCTTCTTTAATCTCTCTTCCTACACATAATCTCACCAAGTTAAGGTAGGGCCTTTCAACTTTTTTTTGGAAAATTTCACCTTTTACTCATTTGCTACCTCCTAATACTCAAAATAGTTATCATGTGCATCAATCCAATCTAGCACCTCTTCACTATCCATCATCACCTTAGGAGTATCTCCCTTGACAGCCTTCAACAACTTAGTCATTCTCAATTTATTAGGGTCCAATTCATCATCACCTTGGACTCCTCCTTCAAGGTTTTCACCCTCATCCTCTTCCTCATCGTCTTGGTCAATTTGGTCTTGAATGACTCCACCTCTCCTTTGATTTGACTCTAGTGTTGCAATTCTGGCTAGAACAGCTTCTTGAAACTCCTTAACCTATCTCAACTCCTTGGAATACTTTTCTTTTAACTCTCACTTCTCTGGCCATTGGATTCTTTCTAGGAGGCATCTTGTTTCCTTCAAACTTCAACTTTTCCCACTTATTGACTAAAACCTATGCTTTGATACCAATTTGGTGTAGAGTAGGGTGGGGGTAATAAGATAATCAAAATTCAATAAACTCTTCAATCCAAAAACCCTAACTTGGTCCTTTACCCCCAAAACCTTCAATTTTCCTTGTAGTATTTGGAACAGGGTTTTACCATCATAACTTTTAGAAAAGTCTTCAAACCCAAAATTGGTTCACCATTTATAATACCTTTAATGCCACTTTGAAACATATCCAATTGTTAGATATGGTTGTTTTGTAACAACACCCTAGAAATTTGACTGCTACGTTGGAAATAGGCCTAATTAGGCTTGTTTTCCAAAACTAGAAGATATACTCTCTCCCAATCACAAATCTTCACTCCAAGGATTCTATCAAGTCATATGGTTTCTAGACGTACATATTTTATCAACTGGAACATTCACCAAATCTTCTATCAACAAAATCTTATATCTACTTATCCTCCTAAGCCTAATACGTAGAGATATTAGGCTAGGGCTTGATCAACCTCAGCCTTAACTCCATCCCCTACATCTAAAAATCCTACCAACGTGGAAATAATCCTAACTACCCCCATTCCACTGATTTTCAATATTTTACACTGGTGGAATGGTCTCCTAATTCATGATTTTTCTCTCAAACCCTCAAAACTAGGGTTTCCTGACAATTTTCAGTAAATTGCTTCAAACTCACTCCTATCTCAATGAAAAATGATGAAACAAAAATAAAAATGAAACTAATTCATACCTTCAACAATTCCAATGCAATTTACATCATTTGCAGGGCGTACGAAATTGTACAAACTTTAGTGGAAGCAAAAACTCAATGTAGAACACAAAAAATAGAGTTACTTTGTATAGTTTGATCACCAAAATGTCTCCAGAAGAATGCCTTGAACATCCCAAGGAATATTTAAACATTTTTTAATCAAAAACAACCATTGGCTAACTATTTTTTGAATTCCAACACTTCAACTTCCTACACAAGCCAAAAATTCAAATGTTGCTTGAGCAACTTTGCAACTTTTTACAAAATTGTCATCTTTATACCAAATCAACCCCACATGACCACAAACATGACACATGGTCTAAATATACTTTATTACAACAAAAAGTGACTCAAAACACAAAAATCCTAACATATAACACCCTAATATATCATGAATATTAGGTGCCCTCGCACCAATTAGTCAATCCAATTGGGACTCCTAGGACATTAGTGAATGATTGAGTTGATAAAGTGTGATATCTTTGAAAAGATATCCATATTCCCATTCATCTAATAGAAATTGAAATAGAAACACCATACATAAGAGAACATCAGATTTACATGGAAAACCAAATGAAGGTAAAACCACAATTAGGATTAGCTCACAATATAAGTAATTACAAAACTAGTAAAAGGGCTCACTGTTAGAATACGACACACTATCCAAAAAGGCTCACAGTCAAGGCTTACTGCCACAAAAATAACACAAGAAGATAGAAGAGAAAAGTAATATAGAGGACAACTTCTCAATGTAACAATGAATCCACCACAAATTCTCCAACACTTTTGCACCCTCGTATGAAATATTTCAAACACCTTCAACTCACTTCCTTCAGGAATCCAACACTTGAATTTTACACTACTCTTCTCAAATTCATGTCATACAAATCACTTGAATTGATCTCACGTCTATCTTTTCTCTCTCTTGTATCTCACAATAATAGTACTATTGTGTGGTCTCAACACGCCCCATTCTACCCTTTGGAAAAATTTGTACCCCCTTTTTTTTCTTTTTTCCTTTTCCTTTGCCCCTTTTTTCTTTCATTTTCTTTGGCATCATTTTGATGCTCAGTTGGTTGCTGATCTTATTTCAATTTCACTTGGCCTTTTTATTAATTTATCATTTTATTTCTCGGATTCAGTGTTTCGATCTTTTTACGAAGTTTGACATTTTACCAGAAACCAGAGTCCCAAAGTCCTATGTTTGCACCAAGGGAATTTGTATCTTCATACGATTTTCGCTCCGCTTGGTACTTCATTTGACTGAAGTCATCAATCCCAATAGTTTCCTATTTATTGGAGCCCAATATTTTATTGGTTCCTTTTCTTTTCTTACATGAAAGTTGAAAAACAGGAAGTTTGTTTTGAAATTTTGTTGACCCATCTTTTGGACTCGATTTTGGTCTTTTCTCTTGTTCTAGTTTTCTCTTTCTCAAGCTTAGAAGGTATTTTCCAAATCCCAGTGTTTCTTTTTAAGGATAATACTAGAAAGCCTCAATCCTGGTGATCACCAATTGATCATGTGTCTTTAATAACATATACCTTACAAGGAATTAGCATGACATTTGATTGCTATGTATAATCATCACATTGTCTTTCCTCTCTAGTGGTGATTCTGCGTAGAAATCTAGGTGCTCATAATTTGAACCATAATCTATAATGATTGCACCTCTATTCAAGGAATTAATGTGAAATAATAGGTAATTAATGAAGGTGGTGAACTACGGTCTATGTACCTAGCACCACCTCAAGCATGCAATTGCTTTTGTAACACTCCACTTCACGTTATATTGTAAATTGGAAAAGGACATTGAAGTAACGAAATGGTATTAGCTCGCAAGGAGAGGTAAATTTTGAGAAACCAAGACACAACTACCAAGGGTTTTGCAGTTACATTTTGAAAGATCACGATTATTAACCAGAACTAGGTATGTTTTGAATAACTAATATTTTGTTAAGTGCTTCTCAAGCTGAAAAATCTTGATAATGGTATTTCCATTTAGAAATTGAAATGTTGATTATTCTTTGATTTCTTGAATTTAATTAAATTTATTTATAAACTGTAAGTTTTGGTTAAATTTAACTCTAACTTGCACACAAGGCACATATTCTAAAACTTGTAGAACACACTATACAAAATGAGCACTTTTAATGCAAGGCCAGAAGATGAATTCAAGTATTGCAATTCATAAGCTATACCTATAAATGTAGTTGTCACAGACAATCATATGGGATGGTCTTCCAACATTGAAATCCATTCACGACTATTACAAGAAAATGCTTCTTAGTGTTCCAAGAATGCTGTGGAAAATGGGTCACTTCTTACAGGAGGGTTTTTGCTAATGATGGAGGCTCCTGAATTAGTTATGCAATGTATAAAATACAACAACACAACCAAGAGAGTCATTGAGAAAGAAGGGAGAATTTACGCAGACATATCACAGAAAGGAATCATATACATGTTTGGTCTCCACATTTACACACAAATGTTCAATGTGGATATAAAAGCTAAAATTAAGACATATCATAATGTTAAAGAGCGTAACATAGATATTATGAGTACCCAATGGTGCCAAGATTCCATTACACAATAGACCAAGCTAATTCAAAGTTCTATGTTTAAATAAGAAATGTAAGATATTATAACTTTGCTAAGTAGTGTAGTTGGTTTAAGAGATGCAAGTAAATTTGAACCCTGCATGTTTGTAATAATATCCCGCTTGATAGAAAGTCTAGTGGAATTGCATTATGGAAAGCTGATAAGTGACAAACTATATGAATAGATAACTACATTTCCCAAAACTAGGTGCTTCTACATGTCATCGTATGGTATTTACTCATGTGCTTTGAGGGCTAGTAAACAAGGGTTAAGATAGATTGGTGCTTTGGGCACAAAGGTTGGAAATAATTTGATATATGCACATCTACCCCAAATCACCATCCATGGGTATAAAGATGATTATAGGAAAGTTAATGATTTTTTCTCCATGAAATTGGTCAAAACAATGGAAGGTGATGCAAAAGATTATCCCTAGAAGTGAAAAGTGCCATTTGGCCAACAAGAGGTTGGTACATACAATTCCCAACTTACTCCTACATTAGAGTGGAGGGATTTGATGGACATGCATTCATGTTGCCCATGTACCCTTCAGATAATTTTTTTTATTAGAATTGGTGAGATAGTTGAAACAGTCTCAAGCTCTTTATAGCCATGCTTGGAAGAGGGCCTCTTTTAAATTTCCCATTGCAATAGGAAATTACAAATTTAGTGCAATTAAAGTAACTGACTTGTGTGAAGAAGAGTTGAGAACATACCATTTTGAAGATTTCCCACTCCAGAGGATATATTATGATATTGAAGGAAATATTGCTAAGAATATAGCTGGTTTTCATGCTCATGTGCACACTTAGAATATTATTGGCTTAACTATGAAGATGAGCACATGGTAAGAAGAAGAAAATATGAAAGATTGTCCCTAGAATCTGCTCAGATTCTCAAGCTTCATGATATTCCAGATTAGTTGAAAGAGGATGATGGCTAGGTGTTGGATAAGTTCTATAATGAAGAAAGGGTATATGGTGAACCTATTCCAGACCTAGGTTTTAATGATGAAGACATGACAACAATTGATGAGTTCACTAGACTAGTCTTAGTTTATACTCAACACTGGATTGATGATTTTTTTAAGGCCTTGAGAGAGAGAGGAATTGAGCCTACATTCTCAGAAGATAAAAGGAGGAAGCAAAGAGATGAAACAACTTTTGAAAGTGGAGAACCTACTAAGAAGAGAAGGAAAAATAGTAAGGAAGCTCCAGGTATTAGAATTGAAGAAAGAACCCCTGAAACTACAAGACAAGAAGTTCCCATAAAACCATCTGATAAACAAAAAGATGTAGAGACCGATAAAGATAAATCAAAAGTAAAACCTAAAGGTGCATATTCCTCTACAACAAAACCAAGAACTAGAGTGAGTATTGATGAAGGAACATGAGCAAAAAAAAATGTTGGTAAATAGACCAAGTATGCATCTCAAAGGGCTGCAACATTGTTTACCTCTCCTCCTTCTGTTAATATGGCTAGTATGAAACAAGAACTGGGAGGGACTCCTATGGTTGTAGAGGAAATTTCTGAAGAAGATGAAGCCAAAATTAAAGAATAGGTGGATAAATGGGATGCTATGTGGGAGAAGGTGAAATAAAAGAAGTCTAAAGATAAACCCATAGCACATCGAGTGACAAGAAATTCAGGATGAAGGTTCTAATCCCATAAATATTGAAGAAGAATATTTTATATGAGGAACACTCACCTCAGAGGCAAGAAACCCTAATGTACATGAGATGAAAATAGGGGAGACTGTAGGGAAGGATCCTATTAATGAAAGAATTGTTGATGATACTTTTGATTCCCAACCTTCGCTTGGGAATTTTTTAGATGTTAATGAACAGTTGCAAGTCTTTGAAGAACCAGAGAAAGGCCAAGCTAAAATTGAAATTCATATTGGAGAAGAGGAAGCTACAAAGTTTTCAAGAGATGGAATTGAAAACAAAGAAAACCCTGATGTAGTAGTAAATAAAGAAGATAATGTTCAGAGAGATGAAGTTGAAAATTTGGATAGATAGGAAAATATAAGTCTTCAAATAGAGGAGACAGGTCAAACCCTACCAATCCTGAATCTATGCCAGATATCATTAAAGAAATTCCCATTTTAAAAAATGTGTCAAGTCAAAGAGGAGAAGTTCCTAAAACAAGTGGTAAACAGGTAGAAAGAAATGTTACAGAGGTACAACAAGATGATGATACTCATGATTGGTTAATCAGGGAATTAGCTTCTCCAATGGAAGTGGAAATATTGCCTCTATGTTTGAATAATTTCATACAAGAAGTAGACACTCCTAAACCTAGGTGTAAATCAAAGAAAAAATATGTCATACAGAGAAATGCAAATGGTAATAGAACTATCCAGATAGCTACTCCAATAGTTGATAAGGACATACATGAAATAATGCCTAAGGAGTGTAAGATAACAAATATTAACCTTGGACACTCATCTTGGTAGGAAGAGTTAGAAGAAAGAAAAGTGAATTTGAATGCTACTGTTGCCAAAGTGTAGAAATACAAATAGAAGAAAAGAGAATTGAAAGAACGAGTTGCTACCTTGGAACATTTTATAAAGTCATTAACTTTATCTAGTCAATAATAGGTTGAGCTACCTAAACATCCAATGTTGATGTTACAAGAACAAGTAGATGTAATTCTAGTAGTTCACCATAAAATAAATATGTTTGAAGAATGGATTGAATAGTGGGTAAAGCAAGGAGAAGAATTCATTACTAATGCAATAAATAAGTACAAGGAAGCATACTACTATTCAGATAAATCAAAAATATTTGAAGACAAGTGCAGATTTCGCCAGGAGCAAGTCATCAAAGAAAGGCGAAGCATTGAAATTCTCATGTAGTCAGATATCCAAGAATTGATACAAGGTGATGTAATATCAGAACATGAACTTCCATTTCCAAAAAAATGGAAGAAATAGTTGAAATGGGAAGGTGACATTTTAATACAATGTATCAAAGGATTTGAAAAGGTCATCGTCTAATGCAGAAAATTGATTGGTTAAAATCAAGAATTTATTGAAATACTAGCATTGTAAGGTTTTGATACCCAAACATTAGGGTAGGAGGGAAAATAAGCTAAATCCTTCAAAGAATGGATAGAGAGAATAAATAGAGATCATGTTCAGTTGCTAACATGGGAGGTCATCGATGAAATTATACAGTGCAAGAACACTATAGCTAGATATGAAGTAGACAAAGTACGAAAGAATAGTATCATACTTCAAGTATCTGAAGAACATATTAGGCTCAAGCTCACTTGGAAAGTGATACAAGGGATTTTGAAAGAATGTATACATCAAGTATTGTATACATCAAGTATTAAATTCTTTATGAGAATATCAGCTTAAGAAAGCTTAAGGAACAATTCTAGAGCCTAAGTCATGAGTGAAAAGATGGAGAACTAG
>VDFB02069852.1:0-11814 GCA_007258455.2 Sequoia sempervirens | reverse complement strand
ATTTATAACTTCCAATCACTCTAGGCACTAGTGCTTGTACTTACATCAATTGGACACTAGCACCCTTGTTAGTGTCCCCCATAATTTAAAATAATATTTTTGTACCTAATTATCATATCACTTGTTAAACCTAACCCTAACACATTTTCCAACATTCAATTAACACACAAACATGTTTATTTAAGGAAATTTACAAAAATGAAAAGGATCCATCGACTACTCCATCTTCCTTTAGACATCCTCTTTCACATACACACAATTTCCTCTTTTAGAAATCACTTAGGGCATCCTCCATTGTGATTATACCCCATCACTCATAAGACAACACACTTATCATTTTCCAAATAATTCAAGTTGAAACATGCTCATATAGCCTTGATTAATGCAAGCTCTCAAAAGTGTCCTAGGCGCATCATTTCCCCCTTTAGATGTGGCAAGTTCTAAAATATCAAAAAAGATGCTACTATAATAATAAAAAACACCAATACGTACAAGGGATTTTTGACAAGTATAGATGACACTAACAAATATGTGCATGATATCAGTGCACTCTCGAGACACAGGTACACCCCCTAGGACATGGGTGGTTATAGCTAGAAACTAAAACTTCTACAATTGCTTTCAATAATTCCATACCTCATCTAATTGGCTCTCAACCTCCTTCATTCTTTTGTAATTACTCAACCAAGCATGCTCTCTTCAACCTTCTCTCATTTATTATGCAGATTATTTATAATGTTTATATTTTCTCCCTTTTAACACCCCACTATCCACTCTTAATCCCAAAATTTAGCAGCCCATTGTGGTTCAACTCCATGTTTTTAGTCAAACCCCATTGTCCCATAATTCAACACACTACAAAAAAATGCCACATTGAACATAGATGAACTAAAGGGGCCTCGATAATAATTGGATTCACAAGGTATAACACTTACCAATTTTTAATATATGGAGAGGCTAGAGTCAGAATTTCAACAAGGCGACTCGAGATTTGAACATGCATAGTCCAAGATAGCGAAGGAGGATGATGGAGAGGTCAGGTGACTTCCTCCATGGGTGTCTTGCTACACCCCAGTGGAGTAGGGGTTTGGTCCCCGGCTACGGCCGGGTGTAGATGTCAAGGCCCTCATCTTGGCTAAGTGTGGGGACCCCTGCTTGGTTTGGTGCGGTTGTGCTTGGAGCAGAGTGTGAGGTCCTGGCTTCCTCTACTTCTCTAGTGGGCTCGGCTATTTTTGGGGCATGTGGTTCTTGGTATCTATATTCTTCGGCCTCTTTATTCTTGTGGAAGCTCTAGTCTGAGCTTTTTCCTTGGAGGTTTGGTGATGTGTTGTGTGGAATCTTTGAGGAGTTATGTTGTTTCTCTTCTTGTGATGTCCTTTTGGTGACTGTTTCCTGGAAGGTTATGGTGGAGGTTGTGACCTTTGCGCTTGTAGGGTTTACTGTTCACTATGAGGTTGCCTTTTGTCTAGTGCTGTTGCTTTTGGTGGAGGCAGAGGCCTTCATGGTGCATGGTTTTTTTGGTCCCCATGAACATTGGCTATGGGTGATGGTTGAGAACCTATTTGTTGTGGCTTGGGGCCCTTGGATTTTGAAGATTAATCTGATGAAGAGTTTTGTTGTTTTTTGGAGCTTTTGTTATTCACAATTATCTTCTCCTATAAAGTTGTTGAGGTGTGACTTATGGACCTCATGATCCCCCTTTTGGTGATGATGTTTATTCTATTCAAGGGGGTTTATTTTATTCTGATGGTGGTTTTTTGTGTTGGTTGATTGTTTTTGTGTACTCTAATCTGTTGGGTTTCAGCCATGGCTTTTCTTCTCCTTGCATGCTCCAGTGTCCTTCCTTGTCAAAGGTGGTAATGACTACCCTCTCTTTTGATGCTCTCTTCTTTTTTCTACAACTAATGTCTTCTATGGAGGTGAAGACTACTCCCATTGAGGCAGATCCCTCTTCTATTGAGGGGAAGGTGGTTGTTGTTGATCGGATGGAGAGTTCTTTTCTTATCTGCTCGCTCCTATCGAGGGGGATCTTTTGTGAGTAGATGAGTGAAGTTGTTGGAGGTTTAGGCTCTCATTTATCCCTCTCCTATAGAGGGGAGCTCCCTCCTTTTGAGGTGGGGTTTGAGTTAGCGTTTAAGGTTGGTTGTTGCTGCATGAAGGTTGTTGTGTTTCAGTACTCCATAATTTCCCCTATGGAAGTGGGTTTTTTGGAGTTGTTGGTGTTTTTGGTTAGGGGCTTGATGGTGATCTCCGCTATTAAGAGGATTGTTTCTCTTGGCTCAAGGGTGTTGTATCTGAGCAGCTGGTTTGTTGATGACTAGTTGATGCAGGAAAGTTCTTTGTTTATCTGAGTTGGGTTTTTGGTCCTGGATAAAACTAGGTTGTAATAAGGTTTCAGGCCCTTGGTTGTTTGTATGTTGCAACATGTGTAGTCATGTATAGTCTTTTAAAGGTTTTTGTGGGGTTTTTTTTGGTATATGAGTTATTTTATATGCAACTTGCTTAATCTTGTTATGGGTTGCGAGATCCCATCAAAACCCGTATTTTACCCTTAATCAAAAACATTTGCTATTTTTACAAATGAGGTAGCAAGTTAAGTGGGCCCGATCTGAGGGGAAGCTCAATGATTAAACGCACTTAAGTTGGGATGGTATTTAGATAGGTAAACTCTCAGAAAGTCCTAGTGCTTCACCTTTATGAACATCACCTTAATGCAATGAGCATTAAATAGACCATTCATATTCATAAGAGATATGTTCATGTGAACCCCTACACATAAAATAAAGATCAACAAATTTGACTAAAAACTACACAATTAAATTCTAATAAAACATCATAATTTAACTCACGGTACAAATTACCGCTTACATATCACCTAAATTTATTATAAAACATCTTAAAAAAATTATTAGCTATAGATAACATACTCAAATCTTTCTAGATTTTGATAGAAGCATGCGAGGTAGGGAATATATGAAAGTATCCAATGAGAAAGCCAACCCTAAGCTTCAGTCAAAGGCCAACTCAAGGTCAATATAAAAATATATACAGAGAGATATTTAATCTATATTTTTTAATTTAAAAAAAATTAATATTAAAAAACCTTGTCTTTTCCCATTTATTTAGAAAAACAATAAGTCCCCCGTGCGTGCTACTTAACCCGCTTTTCCACAAATTGCTTCTTTTAATGTTTGCTTAAGTGACGTCATCCTAAGATTTTACATATATACGTCTCCAAAAACATCATATCAAAATTGAATTATTTGAGATATTAAAATAGTTTAACCCTACCTATTTATTAAAAGAAAATTAAAATGTTTTTCTATGTTAAAAGTTGGAGACCATTAACTCTAAGTATAGACATTTCTCAATCAGAATATAATTAAAATATTCGCATATGCTTTAAGATAAGGACATATTAAAATTAATATTTTATATGTGATTTTTTTATAAATTGGTAAAATGAGGGGGTTTATTGAGGTATTTATTTATTCATCGCAAAAGATAAAAGAGATGAAACTTTTTATTATAGTTTTAATTGTCTTATTCGAAAGATAGAAAATAAACACAAAATAATATTCTTTCAAAAAAAAAACATTCTTAATAAAGTTTTAATGTTTTTGTTTAAAAGTCAAGGAAAACAATTTCAAATTATATTGAATTTTCTTTGAGAAAAGAAAACTGAAGTCAAGACTACCTAATGATAACTCCACCTATCATTCTAATGAGAAGAAAACAAACTAGGAATAAACCAAGGGTTATCTCATCTCCCTTCTAGAACTTGGAGAACTTCCATAATCTATCGAGAGCCCAAATAGACTCGTTGACTTCTAATAAAGGTTCTCGAACTTCTATTTTTCTACCCCTTTGCTTCTTAGCTCAAGAAAATAGAGTATCTAAAGACAAGAGGGAGGAGCCAAAACCTTTCACAACCATAGGAGTGCTCTTTTAGGAAAAAAATAGGCATAATCTCCAAATCTTCCAATCCATCATCCTTTAGTCAAAATATTGTCCTCCTTATCATAAAGAAACTTGATTCCCAAAATTAACCCCGTTCTTGGTTTTCTTAAACTTAGACTTTTATCCATGTTTTCCTTTCAAATTGCAATTTATTTTGTCATGAAACTTTTTGATTGAGAAATAGTAAGGTTTTCTCTAGGCAAGAGAACATCTTCAAAATTGTCAAATTCAAGAGGAGTCTAAATCTTTTGATTTTTCCCCACTTTAGAAGTAGTTCTCACTAGCATCCTTACTAATGTGAGAAGCCACTTTTGCACGAACCACATAAGCCTCCACCAATAAATAAATCTAGGCATGCTTATATTTATCTACCATAAATTAGCCTTGTACATCCAAATAATTTAGTCAACATTCTAATTTTTAATTTTTGAGATCCACTTTTGAAGCCGAAAAGTCTTAGGGGAGGAAGCCTTAAGAGAGTTGCACTCATAACTAAAAGGTCTCATCTAATAGCACTAAAATTAAAACCCTTCATAGCTTATAAATTGAATCCAAGGGATACAAGTTGAATGAATACATACAGAGTGAGGAAGGGGCTTGGAAGTAGTTATAACTTTAAGAAACCCCCTATAAAATTTAAATAAAAGATTGATGAATCCTAGTGTAGTGCATTAATTTTCATGGTGAATCTATCTCTATTTTTTACGAGAAAATTAGTTGTGGAAAATTTATGCATAATTTTCAAAACTATTATCTTTGTTAGCAAATTATAGTTGGATTTGTGAAATAAAAATTTGTTTGTGCACTATTGATTGAACTCAAAGAAATACAAAATTCATTGGGTGAATTCAAAATATTACATAATGTTGATGATAAAAGTATTTTGACACAAAAGGATACAAATTGGTTCATTTGTTCAATTAGGAACAAAAGTATATTCAATTAACAATGATCAAATACTAGTATTTTATTCCAAGAAATAAATCCTACCCATAAACTTTTGGAGAAATAAGCCTCAAAATTAATTGTCAACTTCTAGTAGGAAAATAAATAGTATTGGTATAGTACAATAGATGGTGGGACTACAAATATTTTCCTTATATGTTATTAATTTATGAAAGTTTGTATAACATCTAGATCAATGAGAGCATTTACTCATAACAACAATAGCTTAATGTAAAGTGTTGAAAGTGTAGTTTTAAGGTTCATAGTTATTGTTGTAGGTTTTCATTTTCCTAGTGGGATAATTTAATTTTTTCTAAGTTATAGATTTTTCTATAGATTTATTAAGCTTGCTTATAGGATAATAAAGTGAGTTTCTCTTTAATAACTAGGAAATAAAGTGATGAGTTGTTTCCACCTTTTAAAGGTGGAGCATTTACTTTTTCATCACTTTATTTAATGTTGGTGGTTATGGGTGGTCAATTCTCATTGGTTGATTTTCCACCCTCCATCGTTTCCTTAGTTCTATATAAACTTACTACTTAGCTTGTATTTTTCATTTTGGAAGCTCTTAATGCAATTATGTCATCTTGACATTGCATAATCTTTCAAAGTTATGGTTTGCATTATTTATGTTTCTCTAGTTTATGTAACTTTAAGTTTCTCTTAAACTTTTCTTAGGTTATTCAATTTATTTCAGATTTCTAACATGATATTAGAACTTTTGTTTTGAGAAATCTAAGTTCATAGATTCCTAATTGAGAGATTGAGATTTTCATGTAAAAATATTATAAATTCTCATATGCTCTTCTCTTGCATCTTAGACGATCTTGAGAATCAAAAAGGATTTGCAAAGATTTAATAACCTCTTAATATTGCATATGTGTTTTGTGAGATTCAGGTGATTGTAGCATTTTTCGTTATACTGACAATGGTTTTTACTATTCCAATGCATCCAAGAGGCTCAAAAAAGTCAAGATTGGCTTTCATTTCATCTAATTGGAGATCATTTCACATAGTAGGGGTTTGAAGCTCAAATTTGGCAAACAAATCTTTATAAGAGCATTTTGGCAAAAAGGATCTTTAACATTGTATGTTTGTGGACGACAAGATGAATTTTAATATAAAATTTGCCTATATTCCATGTCAGGAGCCAACAAGGCAAATTTTTTTCCTAGGGAGCCATATACCCCCCAAGTTGCAGGTCATATGACATTTTTTTCTCGAAATATTATTTTTTCGTACGATATATTTATCACAAAATAAATAAATTAAAAAAAAATCAAAGTACTCAAAGCGCTTGGCGGAGTGCTCAAGCGTTAAGGCATAGGGGTTTTAACCTCCATGACTATAAGTTGCCCGCAGAGCGGCCTCAACCGCCTACAAACTAGGCGGTAATTGTTTGAAGATTGGGTAGTAACCACCACATACAAATCACAACATCTTATACAAACCATGGCGGATACGGTTTGAATTGCCAGCGATTAGGAGTAAACCATCTCCCGAATACCACCCAAACTCAACCACTACATCACCCAACAACACTGCCCATGGGCCACTACAGTGCCACTGGGGCCCTCTAATAGGCCAAATTGGGCCTTTTTTCAAACTTGGATAACTTTTCGCCATGGTGTCCATTTTTCAAAAATAAGATATCATCGTAAAGATGTTGACAAGAAATTTCCATCCACGGATCTATTGAGAAGAATTTTTGCCATTTTTTGCTAGATATTTCAGGTTGAAGTTGTTTGTTGCTAATATTTCAACAAGCCATAAATTTTTCCCCGGTGCTTTGATTTTCATAAATAAATAGGCATTGTAAAGGTGGTGAAAATCACTACATCTATAAGGCTAATTTTTCAAGAAATTTTCTCAGGTTCATTAGATATCAAAATTTGTAATTTTGGCTATTTTGAGCCTATTCAACATTGTATCTTGGAAAAGGCTTTGTAAATGCACTAAACTTAAAATGCCAACCTTATAATATTTGGGGGTGATTTTTGATACTTGTCAAAAGGGTGGGGGTTTTTTGGTGTTCTTCTATTCACTTTCTTTCCATAATTTTTTTTACATCTCTTCATCATGGCTCGAACAACAGTTCCTATTCTAATTGCATACAACTATTTTGAGTGGAAGTCTAAAATGCAAATTCACTTAAGAAGTCTTGGTTTACATAGAATAACAATGGGATTAGAAACTGAACCTACTGAAGATGAAGAAAATCCGAAGTGGTTTAATAGATGTGATGAAGCATACAAAGCATTGTGTTTGTCTATATCTCTTGATTTTCTCTTTCATATTGAATCTTTGAATACCCCAAATGAAATATGGAAAAAGCTAGAATCTCTTTCTGGCACTCAAGATTATATGAGGGGTCATATGTTGGAAAGTGAACTAATCAATTTAAGCCTAAAAAACTTCAACACAATTTAGGATTTCTTCACCAAATTGAAATCACTAATGCTATAGCTACAACAATGTGGAATTGATAAGAAACATGAACAATTGATTCTAATTATTCTCTCTAAGCTAAGTTTTGAATATTCAATGTGTGTTTCTACCTTTTATGCTACTAAGGATGTATTTGGGTCCAAATTCACCATGCCATCTTTGGATGATTTTGCTACTTCTCTCACATGGGAGCAAGATAAGCTAATCCAAATGGGTACTCTTAAGTCTTCTAAGTCACATACCTTGGCTACCAACCATGGCACAAATGAACAACTAGGATACAATGGTAATAATGATAAGAAATAAAGATATAGAAAATAGAAGAAGGATCAAAAATCAATTTCTCCAAAAGTAGCTAATGAGACCTCATCTTCAAAAGGTGACAAGCCTAAGAAAGAGAAGGTCAAATGTGCCTATTATAAAAGACCTAGTCACAATGAGCAAAAATTTTAAAGAAACGAGTAGATCATTTGGCACACATCCTTGAAAATAATAATCTCAGTATTCCCCATCCATCAAATAGAGTTCAGATGAGGGATCTCACAAGGCCAAAGACAACAACAAGGGAAAAGGAAAGGGAAAGGCTCTTGTAGCAGTTGCTTCTCCACCATCCACATGGGTTCTTGAATCGAGTGATTCACACCACATGGCTTCATTAGAAGAAAAGATTGCATCTTTGGAGCCATGTAATATGCCTTCCATTTTGATGGGTGATGACAATCCTGTTGAGGTGTGTGGGAGGGGGTCTTTTGATATGGGGGATGGCACATTTTAGCATGTTCTTTGTCTGCCATCATTGTCAACTAATCTCCTATCAATCTATCAAATAACTTGCATAGGTATAGGCAAGAGGGTTGATTTTACTCCTGATTTAATGGTGATTCATGAGTTGCACAATGATCCTATAGTTGCAATTGGGAGAGTAGATCATCTTTCTTGACGTTTTTTGTTCTCTCACTTTGTTCTTGATCCACCTTTGTCTGTTCTACTCACTCATTCAAATAATGTGAGTAATTTGTGGTAACAATGGCTTGGCCACTTGAACTACAACTATTTATAATAGCTCAGTCAATAGGACATGGTTACAAGATTTCCTATAGTTCATTTTTTATGGTGTTTGTCAAGGATCCATTCTTGGAAAGGATCCTGAAGAGAAATCCGACAAAGGAAAAACTTAGAGGGCCTCACATCTTTTGGAGTTGGTACATAGTGATTTGGCATGGTCATTTCCACAACTGTATTTTAGTAGAGCTTGATATGTTTTGAAATTCATTGATGACTTTTCCAAGTACACCATTGAGTAATTTCTCAAATAGAACTCTAGTCTTTGATTCATTCTTGGAATACAAGGATTTTGCAGAAAAACAAATTGGAAAATCCATAAAAGTTCTACAAATAAATAATGAGGGGGAATATGTCAACCATAAGTTTGTGTAGTATTGTGCTTTAGAACTTTGCATTGATTTGCAACATGCAGTTCCCTATAGTCCTCAATAGAATGGAGCTACAAAATGAAAGAATCGATCCTTGAAAGAGATGGCCAATCGTATGACCACTCCAAGTCTTTGGCAAAACCTTTCTAGGTAGAAGTCATTAACTGTATGTGTTATATATCCATAACTATATTTCTCACAAATTTGTAAAGGGGAAACACATTTTCATGCTTGTACCAATCAGAAACCCTTAGTTAATCACTTTTGAGTGTTTAGCTATAGTGCATGGGCCCACATTCCAACAAAGAAACACAAGGCTATGAATCTGTAAAGCAATCCTTGCATATTTTTTGGATACTTAGATAATTTCAAAGGCTACAAGCTTCTCCATCCTACCACACATGATTTTTTCATTGAGAGAAGTGTTAATTTTGAGGAGAGTTCTTCCATTTATTCCCTCGATACTTCTCCTAACATAATTAGATTAGATTCCTTGCATCATGATGATTGTTCTTCAGAGGATCATAATCCTTTTGATCATGATGAGGAGTCTTCTTCCTCCACTTTAGATGTTGATAGTGATGATAAGGGTACACATAACCAACCTTCAGAGGATGATGATTCTCCTCCTTCTCCAAATGTAGGGCCTCTTTAGGCTTGTCAGATAGTTTAGTTAGTAGGGGATTGGGTAGGGGATCCTTCATATCATAGAAGAACATGATCACAATTTCAAGAGGCTCCACATCTCTTCCTTGCCACATATTTTGATCCACAGTCCTTTTGAGAGCCTTTTGGTTGCAGTGCTATTGGACCTCCAACTTCTAAAAAGTGACGTTCTGCAATTAACAAGAATTTGGTGAAGTTGGAGCTACTTGGAGGTCTTGATGAGGTTGTGGTCTCAACTTAGTTAGGTGTCAGTATACCTAGGCCAAAGGATGTGGGCTTGATCATCATGTTGGGGGTGGTGGTTAGGCTATATCCCTTCTTGCTAGATATTAAAGGGGGTGACTTGTTGCATAGGTTGTGAGTGTTGGAGGGGTCTGGTTCTTGAGGCGATGGTTGCACTTGGAACCAATGATGGACTTTGCTTGGTTGGGTGAGTTTAGAAATTATTTGTAAGATACTATGGGTATTTAATCTTTTTTATTTTAGCCCTCATTGTGTTTGCCAAAGGACAAATGAGGAAATTTCATAATTTTAGTTGGATAGGATTGTATGGGTAGATCCTATTTTTGATAAGCTACTCCTTTTTGGCTGGTTGGAAATGAGTACTTTGACTAAGCACCTGAATGTATATAGATCATTTATTTCCTTTTGACTATTAATAAAATTACTCGCTTATATATCAAAAAAACTATTGGTGTAGGTTTTTATTTTTCTGGTGGGATAATTTATTTTCCCTTATTCATAGGTTTTTCCTACACTTTTATTAAGCTTTATGAGGATAATAAAGTGATTTTATTATTTAATAACTAGGAGATAAGTGATGTGGTGTCCCCTTCCTTAAAGGGTGTAAAATTTCCACTTTTGGTGGTTAATTCCTATTGGTTAGATTTGCCACCTCTATCATCTCCTTAGTTATGTATAAACTCACTACCTAGCTTGTATTTTTCATCTTGGAAGCTCTTTATAAAATTCTATCATATAGACATTGCAAATCTCTTGGAGTTACTGGTTTGCATTGTTTATGCTTTTCCAGTTTATGTAGCTTTATATTTCTCTTATAAAGTTCCTTGGGTTATTCAATCTATTTCAGATTTCTAGCAAGGTATCAGAGCTTTTGTTTTGAGAATTCTAAGTTCATAGATTCCTAATTGAGGGTTTGAGATTTTTATGCGTTATCTTGAAAAGTTGAGTATGTTCTTCTCTTGCATCATATGATAACCTAAAGAATCACAAAAACTTGATAGAAATACCAAATTTGGAGTTTTCTCTTTGTGGCTTTGTATTACAAGTTCATTTTAGAACATGTTGGTACAAATCTAATCTCACTACTGAGTTTAGAATATCCAAGAATGTCATATCTATATTTTGTTTCACTCAATTTGGTCACCATTTGATATAGTTGCAAAGTAGGGTTTGAAGCTCAGACCTAGTGAATGGCTTTTTATTGGAGCATTTTTTACCCAATCGGACCTTTTCATCACACTTATATGGCCCAAAAACCCTATTCTCATATAAAATTTATCTATTTTAGATGAATTTGTTTGGAAATTTTTTTATTTTGTTAGAGGGGTTGTCATTGCAGGCTAAATTCAACTATTTTTTAAAAAATCATAACTTTTTTCTATAGTGTCTGTTTTTGGAAAATAAGATATCATCAGAAAGATAGAGATGATAACTTTCCATCCATGGAGGTATTTTAAAAAAAATTCCATTTTATGCTAGACATTGCAGGTTGAAGTTGCTTGTTTCTAATTTATTCAACAACCCATAACTTTCGCCTTGGTACGCCATTTTTTAGAAACAAATAGGAATTGAAAATGTATTGAAGAGCACTACAGAGATATAAGGCTAATTTTTCCATATTTTTTCTTAGGTTTATTTTGTACTATAATTTTTAATTTTGGCCATCATGAGCCTATTGCGCATGTATCTTGGAAAAGGCTTTGTAAATGCACTAATCATAAAGTGTCAACATTGTAATATCTTTGGGGGTGATTTATAAGACTAGTGGAAAGGGGGTGTGTCTCTTGGTGTCTCTTTTATAGTTTACATTCTCTTTGTGTGCACTCACAAACACTTTTTTTTCTACCTAAAATGGATCAAACAACAATTCTTATGTTAAAACCCTACAACTATTTTGATTGGAAAAGTAAAATGTCCCTCTACTTGAAAAAATATGGATTGTATAGGATAAAAATGAGACTAGAAACTAAACCAACAATTTATGTAGAAAAGCTAAATGGTTTAATAAGTGTGATGAAGCATTTGGAACCTTCTGTATGTTTGTATCTCTAGATTTGTTCGTTCATGTTGAATCTTTGTCTACACCTAATGAAGTTTGGAAAATATTAGAAAAACTCTT